>WEIT01018786.1:115576-171201 GCA_013389985.1 Dryoscopus gambensis
GGGGCACGGTTTAGTGGTGGAGCTGGCAGTGCTGGGTTAATGGTTGGACTTAATAATCATAGAGGTCTTTTCCAGCTTTAATAATTATATGATTCTAAGAGTAAGCAGTGAAAATTCACCCCATGGTTCTTATGAGATCCACCTTGTGCAAATCCACCTATCAAAGTTCCAGTTTTACACTGAACAGCTTTCAAGACCAGTGATTAGATCATCATTTTAAACTTTTTAGATTCCCTGGAGCTGTATCAAATTAAAATTAATTAATTTATTTATTTTTCTGTATTTATATATTTCCTATATATTTATTTATAATATATGTATCAGTTTATGGCATTGAAGGGGGAAGAGAGTGTTTCAAAAGCAGCTGCCAGTTCTGAAGTTCCGCATTTGTTGTTTTTGTTCACACTGAGTGATGGAGTTATTTAATTTTCCCCCTTTCTTACCCATCTCTGCTTTGCATGTTTAGCATCAAGGGCACATCTGTATTTCACTACCTGTGTTTTAAGGTTATTTGACCAAAGAAAAACATGAAGAAGGTTTGTGTTCACCATTTCTACCAGATAAATATGGATATTGATCTGCTATAATACAGGTGTCAAATAATTACACGCCTGATGTAGTAATTAAGCTTTTCCTGTAGCCAGTGGGAAGAAATAAAACTTTTTAAGAGGAAAATTTTGAAGCAGATGACTGTCTGGGAGTGCCTAAAATA
Source organism: Dryoscopus gambensis (assembly GCA_013389985.1). NCBI lineage: Eukaryota > Metazoa > Chordata > Aves > Passeriformes > Malaconotidae > Dryoscopus > Dryoscopus gambensis. The sequence continues at coordinate 116,289 of WEIT01018786.1, forward strand.
AAAATATGCATCAGTATATATAACCTTATATATATATATGGGAAGTTGGAGTGCCCTTTTGCTATGACTCTCTTGATTATCTCTACTTAATGTACTGCATTTCACCAAAATTCATAGGTTCATTTGATCTCTGCATGCACAAACAGCATTATTTTCAAACCAGAAGCTAATCTCTCAGAGTATTCCTGATATTTTCTACCTATGAGTGGGGATGGGAATAAACCAGATCAAAGTGAAATACCCCAAAATGGCTACAGCATTCAGTGTTAGGACTTCAGCCTCAACTGATTCAATCTACAAATCCAATCCTGTGTGCTCAGATTATAAACTAACAGGGATATTGCCCATGTTTTCCTTCTGACTCAAAAAGTTGTCTAAAGCTTACTCTGAATTTTGAGATTCCTGAGTAATGTCAGCTGAACTTCACTTTAGGAAGTAAATTTTAATTCTGGGTCAACACTTTGACATAACACAACATTAACTTGTGCGAAGAGATCTCAGGACAAACAGAATCATAACATTACTTCCCTATTGCGAGGAGTGCAGCCATAGTAAATAACTTCGGACTGAAAAGCCATTATTTCATTAAGGAAACAACTAAAATTCCCAGTAGTCTTTCTACCCAATAAGCTGATTATCTGTACATCAGCCAAATTTGCTGTCAATATGGACAAGCTGTTGACAAGTTTAGGAGTTTGTCTTATCTTGATCCTCTTAAAAACAAAATTATACAGTCAGAAGGACCTCAGTATATTGGGAGTTTTTATCCAGATCACTGAGATTTAACTACCTATCAAGGCTGAATGAGGTTGGGATGACAAAAGTGGGGGCAATGATCGAGGCAAGGGTTGTGGTGCAGCAAGGGACATTGATTCCGTCCTCACCTACTCTGAAGGACATTAGAGGCTTGTTCCAGCCAGGCCTTCAGATTTTCATTGGAATTGAAGTAGCATTAAAAGATATTTCAGGCTTATAAAAGCCCCAAAGCACCCAGTTAGCATCAAAGTGGGACATGAAGTCAGGGAGCAGCTCACGAGACCAATCCACTGCTGTTGAATCAAAGACTGCCAGTTACCTGGGATATCTAACCAGCCATCTAATCATGAGAGCAGTGTCCAAACTAGCCATGGATTCAAAGAGAAATCCAGGCAAATCCTGGACTGGGTTGAGCAGCACTGACATGCTTTCCCCTTCTGTTGGAAAACTTTGGCTCCTGCTGACTCAGGTGCTGGGATATCTGCTGGTGCATCCCCAATTCTCCATGCGGAGATGTTATAGCTGAGTTGATGGACATGCCACAGATGTGACCACACTCATCCCACCTAACCTCAGGAACCTGAGAGCCCTGACAGATCTGTAGCTGCAGATTAAAAGTGGATGGCAGAAGCTGCAAGCTGCCCTCAGCTGTCTGTCCCATCCATTTAACAGAGAATTCCTGTTCCGAAGGAACGGACTGGATTCTCTTAGGCCCTTCTACAGTTTACATTGAGCATATTAAGCAAAGCAAAGCTTGTACCAAGTAAGCTGAATACACTGTGATAACGATTTGAATCACCTAGGATTGGATTCCAGGGAGGATCTGCTCCAAGGCAGGATCTGGTATCTCCATGTTGAAAAAATCAGGCTCTCTCAGTGGGCAGGAGAGATGTTTAGGGATGTGACAACCTCAGTTTTCCGTTTCCAGTCTGCAGCCAGAGTCATGAGACCATTCAGGGATGTCAAGGTCTAGAGACATGGCTGAGGCCGAAGTTTATCTGTACTGAGCCCAGAAGGAGCAGCCTTGCTCCTAAACTCCAAATACCCAGTCAAGACAGCTGGGAGAGACTGAGCTTGCAAAAAGGGATAGGAGATTAAGTCACCTGTTCAATGTCCTGTACCTACTCAGTGGTGAAGCCAAAACTGACTCCAGGCTTTTTGACATCCTGTTCTTTGCTGTATTCATTAGATCACAGTGCCTTGCCGGGAAAAATCTCAACATTCTCATCCTGCTTTGGCCCAAAGTGATCAAACATCACTCAATGCCAATCAAGCCTTGTGAGGTATCAAGAGGAAGCTATGCAAAAGTATCAAGAGATGCTGTGTTTGCTTTTCTTTATCCCTAGGATAAATCCAGGAGCCTCTCTTTTGCTGATTTTGTATTATGCATTTGAAAGTGTTGTTGGAGCAGATCAAAACCCGAGGAAGCGAGAGGGGTATTGTTTTGTGCGAGGGTGTTTTGAAGCCTCGGGTTGCTTATACAGCAAAATAAAGCAGTGCTGGCTTCTCTCTTTTCTTGCAAAGATCCTTTAGGAATTAATCTGGCAATTCCAACACCAGAGAAGGGCTCTTCCTTTGCTAATCACCTGGCTTTATTCGTCTCTGAAACTCACTTGGAAGCTCCCCATGTGTGCATTAACCAAAGGTGCAGGATTATGTTTGTTTAATAATACAGTGGTGTCTTGCTGAACAACTGTAATTTCCATGTACTTATTGATCTTAATTTATAATGCCATTAGCTTTCTAAACTGCCATTAACTAATGATGGGCTCTGTAAGCTTAACAGCTCTTTCAAATCAGTTGCTGACAAGTGGGCCCCAGAAGCATTTGTCAAAAGGGTAATGGATCCCTATCAGAGTGGCAATAAATTAGGTTATAGTCTTATCAAATTAAACAATGGATGAAGGAAAATTAGCTATCAATAAAAATCTATAAAGCTGCCCTGATTATTCCCAGTCAATTATATCAATTAGAGATCAAACAGTGAACCCCCTGCAGTACGTTAAATAGAACTAACCAGGGCCAAAGGCGGCCAAATTGTGTTACAAAATGCAACACCACGGGCAGCTGTAGGAGATAATCATTGCTGTCATTGACAAAGGAGCTGCTTTATTAGAAAACTGGATGTTGCCTGCGGGCAGGCTTCTGGCGAGAGGACAAAGGCTCTGTGATGAGGAACGGGGAAGAGGCTTGAACCTGGCTGGCAGCGCAAGGAGTGTGTTTCTGGCTGATAGCTCCCCCAACTTTTGTCATTTAAAGCAGGCTGGGCTCCATCAGCTTCTGCTGAGCCATCTGAGAAGTGACTTTGTCAGGACACTCCTTTCCCTCTCTCCCTTTGTTTTTCAGAGCTGTGTTGTTGATCGAGTTTTCACTAACAGTACACAGTGCTTTAAAGGGGTAAACTTGTAGTGCTGTTTTAGTCCAGATTGTAACTTTAGGCAGGGCGGTGCTGAGGGGTGATATCCCAGCATCTACTGAATAAAATCCTACCATACCCTAGAAATTTCTTCAGAGATCTGAGTCAGTCTTTTTTTTTCTCTGTCAGACAGTCCTTGCACCTACAGTGAGGGAAGGGTCTCCTGCCTCTTTCATACTGGGATATAAATGCCAAGCCAACATTGTTTCATTTAGTCACTCTCCCAGGGCTGTCCTAGGTTGGAATGGGCTGCTTGTGCCCACGCTGTTTTCTACTGCAGCTCACGACACAGAGGGATTTCACCTGTGCTCAGTTGAAGATTGACCACAGGGTCCCAGGGTACTGGAAAATGCTCTGAGGGCTGGAGCCCCTGTGCTCTGGAGCCAGGCTGGGAGAGCTGGGGGTGTTCACCTGGAGAAGGATCCAGGGAGACCTCAGAGCCCTTCCAGTGCCTAAAGGGGCTCCAGGAGAGCTGGAGAGGGACTTGGGACAAGGGATGGAGGGACAGGACACAGGGAATGGCTTCCCACTGCCAGAGGGCTGGGATAGATGGGATATTGGGAAGGAATGCTTCATATTGGTCATTACTGCCAGCAGGAGCAGCTGAGTAGAGACATTTTGATTCTTCCTGCATAAACTGTTGGATCAGATGCAGGAGAAAACAGGCATCTTTTTTTAAATTAAATACTGTTTTGGTTTCTTCCTTTCTCTTCTAAAGAAACCCATAGACACAATCACAACAGCACTGAATATCAGCCCATCTTCATACACACAAAAAAAAAAAAGGCAGCAAAGAGACAGAAGAAATCACCCTTACAGGCTGAAAAATGAGACACTCAAGCTGGGAAATATTGAAATTAAGGTCATAAAAATATCCCTAAATCAGCCCATTTGTGATAATACTTCAAAAGAAAAATTTTGATATTGTGGTGGTGATTCACAAAATTTTCCATGAGGCTCCTTTTTTTTTCCTCCATTGAGCAAAATGATGGTCCAGCAGCATAAAAATGGCACAGTACAGTCGTGAAATCAAAGGCAGATTTTTTTTCCCGTTATCACACCAGCTGCTATTACATAAAAGCTTTCCTTTTTTGCTTTCCTAAATATTGTATTTAATCCCAGAAGCTAAGCTTCAGGGGTGCCGTCCTCAAACTCTGGATTAAACTCCCAAAGATACCCTGGGTCACCCTAAACATCACTTTTTTTCCCACTGAAATCAGCAGTGCAGGGCTCTGCCTTATGTTCTGCAGCACGAACCTGCAGATGTCTGCATGTGCACGTGCACAGTATTTTTGAAGAATTACAAAATAAAACACACCTTAAACTCACGCTTCTTCCAGCAGAGGAGTTTCGAGAGAACAAAAATTGATTGATGTTATTCATATGCACTAAAGAATACTGGAAGGCTTTCAAATACACCATGATGAGACTAGACTTGACTAAAATACCTGTAGAATTTCTTGCTGAGCAAAGCACTTAGTAAATGGAAGTGAAGATGATCAAACTTGGTCCCAAGGGATGCCAGGATATAACTGCTCAAGTTTTTGATCCTGTTCAGACTTCTGAATGTGCTTTTTTGTGTGCCTGAGAATCACCCCTTTCAAGACACATGATCTCCATCCTTTTTGAAAGCAGGCAAATGTGTCAGTACTTGCAGGGCCAGGGTGTGACTGCACACTGGTTTGTAGTAAAGCCAGCAGAAAAGGAGGAATGGTTTCTGTTGGAACACCCCCCCTTTGAAATTTCCACTTCAGAAATCCTGGCTGTATGATCAGGATTTCTTTCTGTGAGCAAATGTTGGTATATAAATAAGCATAGGAGTCTCTTTTTCCATTTCCCAACACTCATTAAAACAACAGAGATGAGGGAAGCAAAATAAATGTAATTTTCATTCAAATTTTCAGGGTGGAAACATTCTGAAATGTAGTTACACCAAGAAAATTCCGTGTGCTGCTTTCAAACACAGAGATTTTAAGTAAAAAAAAAAAAAAAAATTAACAGCTCTGTAATTTTAAAAAATAATTTGATTTATTCATCATCCCATCAGAAAGAAATTGTGCACTAAATTTTTGCAAGAGCTACGTTTAGAACTGACCCCTCTTTGTATCCCAAAAAATGGATTCAAAGCCTTTCTGAACGTAACTATGAAATTTTGGAAAGGAGCATCTGGGAAAGCTGTGGAATATTCATAACTGAAAATCTTGCAGAACAGGTAAGAAAAGATAAGAAAGCAAGTGGAGAGAGAGAGAGAGGAAGGACCCTCCTTTGTGAAAGGGCAGGTACCGAGTTGCAGCTTTGGAGTCTTCTAAAATTCTTTTGATGTCTCTGCTCTGTAGATGGTTAAATAAATGCTCAGGATTGGTGCCAGTGACTATGTCAAGACTTGTTAGAGGAGCTAAACCCCTACAAATCGATGGACCCTGACAATATTCACCTGAGGGGGTTTAGAGAGCTGGCTGACATCTTTGGGAGGCCACTCTCCATAATCTTTGAGAAGCTGTGGAGATCATAGGGTGGCAGAAACATGGAATCACAGAGTCACAGAATGGCTTGGGTTAGAAGGTACCTTAATTCCATCCAGCTGGCAGCCTGCCACAGGTGGAGTCCTCCAGGGTACAATATTTTTCCCTGCACTGTTTGATATCTCCACAAATGATCCGGATAATGGGATTGAGGGTACCCATAAGTTTACTGATGATACCAAACTGAGTGGGGAAACGGACACTTCAGAAGGAAGAGCTGCCCTGTAGGAAAACCTGGATAGGCTGGAAGTGCAGGCTAACAAGACCGTTACGAGGTTCAACAAGTGTAAGGTCTTGTACCTGGGACAATATAATCCAGGAGTGCAGCACAGGCTGGGATCCACTCATCTGGGGAACAATTTTGTGGAAAGAGACCTGCAAGTCCTGGTGGACGCCGAGCTCCAAGAAGTAAGCAATGTGTTGCTGAAGCACAGAAAGCTAAGAGGATCAACAAGGACATCACTAGTAGAGATAAAAAAGTGATTATCCCACTCTTCTCAGTGCTTGTCAGGCCACACCTAAAATTCTGTGTTTAGTTTTGGTGCCCACTATGGACAATAGTGTGCTTAGGCTGGAGAGGGTCCATAGAAGTGACGCAAAGAAAGAACTGGGAAACTCTCCATATGAGGAAAAGCTGAGAAAAGTGGATTTGTTCAGTCTTGAGGAAACAGGGTTTAGGGAAGAACTTATCACCATGTTCCTGTATTTAAAAGGCACTACAACAGAGATGGAGACTCTTTTTACAAAGATTCACATGGAAAAAACAAAGGGTAAGAAAGGTTGGGCCGGATGTTCCTTGAGGTCCCTTTCATCCTAATATTCTATGATTCTGTGATTAATTGGTAATAAATGTTAATTGACAATTATTCTAACTTTAGTCCTGGGAGCCAGCTTCCTCTATATATTCCTGAGTAATCCATTTGAGAAGGTTTAGTCTCAGATTCTTCCCCGCTGTCTTAGAGATCTGCTCATCCTCACTTCCCGCTCTACATCAGCCAGAAGAGTAATGGGAGACCAGAAAGCAGCTAATGGTGCAAAGTTTCCTGGGAAAAAAAATTTCTAAAGCAGCCCAGGGACTGAGCAATGTGGAGTCACGTAGACACACTCTACTGCAGAATCCTGGGTCACTAATCCTCCCTTTTACCAGAGCACCTCTGCAGCTGGATTCCAGGACTCCGTTCCCAGCAATGAGACACAGCATCAGACACCAGACGCGGGGAAAGTGGGGTGGATGCACGGAGGGGGAAGGGAAAGAAAGTAATTTAGCATCTGGCGAAATGGATGTGAACATACAGAAGATGTTATACTATTAAGACTTCTCTCTGTCTCCCTTTCCCTCTCTCTCCTTCTTTTATTAAAGGCCTAGGCAATTTAAAAATGGAGACTGTATCCCACTTAATAGCCTTGCTGTTAATCTTCTCACCAGTCAGCTCTCAGCTCTAAGTATCGAACGCACAAAAAACCCTCCTCCTGTCACCAGCTGTGGTTAGGGAGTGACTGTCCTCAGGGGCTCCAAGCCTTAAAAATAAATAAATAAAAGAAAATTCACCGCTGAGAAAAGGCAATAACAGGAGTCTGCTGTTGTCTAACCTGCCATATAAATGAAACAATCAAAGAAGACAACAAAGGAAACTCCACTAACATCCAGAGGCAAAAGCAGTTTTCTGTAATATAGCCTGTCTTGGGGAACTATTTTTAGCCAAGCCCCTCTTTTTTTAACAGGCACACACAATCTCTTTCTAATTTTGATTAAGAGAGGAGGAAAAAAAAAACCCAAAACACAACAACCTGAAGACAAGTAGGAAAGAATGTGAAGAGGCAGGCAGCTACAAGAGAGAGCTGAATTAAAAATCCTTGTGCGGGTATAAAAGATAAAAAATAAAAATTACTTTGAATGTTTAAATAAAAGCAGCTTCTGATCCTAGCACTGTTCAGCTCTCTGAAAACTCAGCCACTGCTGGTATTTAATGTTTTTGCTGTGATCACATGTAAGAGCTAATGACCTGAAACCCTGTTGTGTTTGGAGCTGCATCAGCATTGCTGGAAAAGACCTCAAATTTTTATAGACATATATATTTATATAAATTTATTTTGAGCATTTAGTATACATAGATGCATACCTGCACATATGTGAGCAAGCACTACCCTTGTAGTTAGTGACAAGTGTCACGCATACAAAGCACACATTTAAATCTTAATAATGAATTCTCATTAAAAAATCTTTCTGAGATTTAGGATGGGGATTAATTTTGAGATTTCTCTTTCCAAGCTCAGTTCCTGAGCCATGATTTGATCAAGTGATTATGCATCTCCCAGAGCTAAAAAAACACCCAGATATTCCCCATTCAGTGTCAAACTCTGAATTAGCAGCACTGGAGAAATGAACCTGTGGAGGAGGTGCTTGAGGCCGCGTGAGTGATTTGTGGCTGGCAGCCCCAACCAATACCAGACCACAGGCAGAGCATTCAGCTGGTAGGGACTATCTTTTAGTCCTGCCCCACAAATTATTTACTTTCTTGGGACTGTCTAACAGAACATGGATGAACATCATCGCGGCCCTCTGTGTTTCTCTACAAATGTCATCCCATCTACCTTGAGAGAAGGCTTCTTCTTTTGCGCTCATTGTCCAGACTGCCTTTATAAACAAGTGGCTACTTCTCAGGTCTTTCTTCTTCAGATGACCCTTTTTTCTGCAGATGTTCCTTTCTTCTGCAGATGACTCCTTTTTCTGCAGGTGACCATACCCCAGGAGTATTACACCTCTCCACAGATGACATGCTGGGTTCTGTCTGCAACAACCTCAGCCACAGACAGATGAACTTCATCCACAATGCCCTGTGTTTTGGCCATACTCTGGCCCCATTTCCATAGAATCTCTAGAGAGATTATTTCAGGGCTTGCAGGTTGCAGCATATTCACAGGAGAATTGATTGCAATAATGTTAATCCGAATTTGACCAGAGAGTTCTCCTTACCAAAAGCCCAGCCCAAGCTTTGCTCATGAATGTCTCTGCCTTGAGTTCAAAGGTTGGTGATTTCAAACATGCATTCCTGAACTGGCCTTTGGAGAAAAACACGACTTAACCTGCTGTTAACTTCTCTGGCACCAGCACATTTTCCTTCTGGATTGCCTTTTGGAGGCATCTGACCATTTCCACTGAATGTATGCAGAATATAAAACTCTAAACTGGCCACCCTTGGTCATACATTTGGAATCAAAACCTAACGTTTTATCCATTCATACCCTTAGGTCTAGAGGTCGTAGGATACCATGTAATGGCCTCGAGCAGAGTCATTGCATAGCAAACCTTCCGTATAAATTCCTGTTAATTGGATAACAGCCCTGGGCAAAGCATTAGTTAGTGAGGAACTTTAAATGTAAGTTGGCAGCTTGGAGGCACCAAACTCTTAGAATCTACCAGTCATCTGCTGGAAAGTTATTTAACAAAAATCCAGCTTTGAAAGAAACCAAAAAGTTTCTGTTGTTGTTGGAAGTCTTGACTGAGAGCTAGAGATCTACAATGTTTTTTTCGCTTCTGGGAATAAAAATTGCTGTCCACAACTGTCAGTACTTGGGAGAAATATCCCTTTGTTTTGTAAGAGGTTTCTAGAAGAACATAATTCTACAGATTTCCATAGAAATACCTTCATGTTGAAAGTCCAAATCTTTTGTAAAGGGTCATTGCTAATTAATAGGTCATCTTTATTAAAGATTAGCCCATTTTTGCCGTGCCCAGTGGGTAAATATTGGGCACATCACCCCTTCTAATATCCTCTATTACTGCACTTATAACCATTTATAATTCAGAAGCCTTACATCCATAGCACACTTATTCCTGCTATTAATCATTCATCAGCCTTTGATAAAATGTTAAAAAACCCCATCCCTTTACATAAAGATTGACCAGCAGATTGACAGATCAGGTCAAATGGAGTGGGAGCAGGAGCTCACACCTCACTGGTTGTAATGAGATGATTGAGGTGTAAAAGTTGGCTTTGACAAAGGGGTTTGAGAGTCAGAGGTAGATGGAACACGTGCATCCTTTGGCTGGTTATTGCTGCCTAAAGAAATAGATGTTTCTAAGTTGTAATCGTCCAATAGCTTCAGAGATTCTATGATTCTGTGATATGATTCTATGATTATATAATATTCCCATGGTTCTGTTCTGAACTGTCTTTTGGCTCCTGACTAGGCCAAAAAGGCTTCTTTATCTCCCTGCGTTACCCACTGATGTTTCTCCTGTCACGCACACATATCATGGCAATCTTTTCCCAAGAAATGAGCAACAGAACAGGAGAAAATGGCCTCAAGTTGTGCCAAGGAAGACTGAACTTTAGAAATAATTTCTTCACTGAAAGTATTGTCAAACACTGGAACAGGCTACCATGGGTCAGTGGTGGAGTCATATCCGTGGGGGGATTTAGAAGCTATGAAGATGTGGCACTGAGGGACATGGTTTAGTGATGAGGGAACAGTTGGACTCGATGACCTTAAAGATCTTTTCCAACCTAAATGATTCCATGATTCTAATAGGCCACCTAAGCCAATCTGGTCATTAGGAGTGTCCAAGGCCAGGTTGGATGGAGCTTGGAGCAACCTGATTGGATAGAAGATGTCCCTGCCTATGGCAGGGGGTTGGAACGAGATGATCTTTAAGGTCCCTTCCAACCCAAACCATTCCATGATTTTATGACGATCATCAAGGCCGCAAAAAGTCAGCAAGTGCTTTCCAAATCCTCCACCCCTTTTCCCCCTGCATCTCCCAACTGCGCCGAGACGCATTTCTGAGAAACACTCAACTTCTTGCTGTTAATTTCAAGGCCGGCTGACAGAGCTCAGCTTGGATCTGGTGCCCGTCGGGAGCCGGGAAGCAGTTTCCACTCACAGATCACACATCGCTGAGTGATGTTCAGAGACCCCCTCGCTCCCCCGGCCCCGCGCCCTGCGAAGTGACATTAGCGCTGGGTAATGATGTGTAAATGTGTCAGAACTGTGCCACCTAGTGACATCGCTGCCTCCTTCCCCGGGTGAAGTCACACTGCTCGCTCCACAGCAAGCCCCAATATAATTAGCGTTAATTTGGTTTCTCGGTAGCTGGCTGCGGCACAGCTCCCTGCTCAGCCGCTCTCTGCTTCTCCGGAAGACTCCGCTCAGTGTAATCAGAGCTTCATTAGGGATTTGTTTGATCCATTTCTGATTGCAAAATAACCAATTTTTTAAAAGATATTTTATAAAATATATTTTCTGTGTATCAAAACTAATCTAAACTGCAAAAAGGCTTTGGTAGGGAGCAATTTATTAATGACATGCCGGATTTTTTTTTTGTACCTAACAGCTACTGCTGACTGGCAATTTCTAGACACTTTTTTCCACCCAATTATACAGTACAAATTCCTTACTATAAGAATATTTTTTCTTTTGACAAAGTTTCCATTTCCAAAAATTGTTAATTCTCTGTTTCTGATTGCCAGTTTCTCCTGTTTCGAAAGCCTTTAAAGCAAAGTTCCATATTTCATTTGGAAATATCCATTAAAACCATGGTGTATCCTGTAAAAAATGTGAAATTGAAAAAAACTACTTCTGGTTGATTCAAATCAGTTTTGGGGAATTATTTTTTTCTTACTTGTTATTATTTTTCCTGTGTTTGTTGAGATTTTGTCCTTTTCTGTGAATTTTATGCAACAAAAGTTAAAAATGCAAAATATCTTTTTTGGTTAAGAAAACTATTCCCAAATAATTTTCCTGGTAACAGTCAGTGCCAGCAGTATTGATGTATTCTGTATAACCCTCCTCATTTTTGACACAGTGCAAGTAGTGAGCAAAAGTCCAATTAACCAGTCTGACAGAAGACTTAAAACAAAGAGAAGGTTTCACTTCTTTTTTAAAATTTTTTTCCAGGTTTTTGTTTGCTTTGCATAAAACCTAATCATATTGCATAGGTCATTGCATTGAGATATTGTGGAGGCTTAAATGACTTATTAAAGCAAAACCAAACAAAGCAAACCAAATTCGTAAAGGTTAATTGCAGAATCATGAAATAATGAATACTCTACATTAGAAAGGACCTCCAGAAATCAATTATTTGCTAAAGTAAGGTCAAAATGACTGTCCTAAATTCGTGTTTTCCTTCTCTTGAGAGCATTCAGTGTGAATGGTGATTAGCTCAGCTATCCCCAAATCTTGGTGGTTTCATGCTTTAATGCTTTTAGAAAATCACAATGTCCAGTTTTCAGCGGGTCTCAATGCAAATATCAGGAATCATATCCCATAAAACTCAGCACTACTTTGCTGAATGTATTAACCTAACTGAAAATACATATTATTATTGAGTTAGAATGCTTCTATTTGGCTAAGATATGTGCATTTAAATGCAGGCTTCTCCACAGGAGCTGGTCACCCTTGACTCCTTTTATAGTCATTGCAAAGCAATTGGCACTACAAGTGATTCATCTCAGCTTAGAGTAGGTGCCTAAAATAGGTCAGATGAATCACACCCTGGTAGAATCTCTTTCTGTAGTGACTGTAAAGGAAACCTAGGATTGACCCCTTTACACTGCTCTCATTTTGAAATTTTGGAAAAGTTACCTATTTAAAATTTGCTGGGGTTGAAATTGCTGAAATTGCCAAAATACCATGTTCTGCCTCCTCAAAGTCTGAGTCTCCAAGTGTCCTCCTGAAACATTCTTGTTGAAAATATGGTTTATACTTTAAAAAATTAAGAAGGTATACATTGAATTGAAAGGTAGCATTGAGTTTAGCTATACTGATACATGTAGTTGGTTAATATTAAGTTTAATATTAAGGTCTTCCTGTTGATTTTTTCAGTATCTATTGAACTGTTTTTCTAAATAAGGTCAAAATCTTTATCACCATTTTAGAGACATGGAAATTGTGGGATAGAGGGATCCCAGAGTCATAGAGAAGAAGGTGCAGGGGTTGTTTGGAGGTCCACCTTGAAACAATTATCACAAATATGAGACCATATTCAGCCAGAGTTTTGTCTAACAAGTCTTAAAATCTTCTGAGGATGGAACTTCTATGATGTCTGCAGGCCCCAATTCCAGTGCTGCAAAACCTCATAATGAAAAACATTTACCTGACATCCAGTCTCAACCTTCCAAGCTGCAATCTTGACTGTTGTATCTATAGACAATGGGGAAATGTTTCAGTCTGTTGTGTTTTAGCTTCTTGTCAAGTCTGTATGGGTTGGTTTTAGGTTGACCTTAGACTCCTTTTTACCATTCTAAGTAAGAGCTGCCTCTGCAAATTCTCCTTGTAGGTCATTTTCTCTAAACACTTTGTATTTTATTTCTCTGTGTACAACTGGAACTGGTGCCCCAAACTGGACATAATGTCCCAGACGTGACTTCAGCAGATGAATAAAAGAGAATGGAATGGAATGGAATGGAATGGAATGGAATGGAATAGAATACTTAAGTTGGAAGGAACTTGCAATAATCATCCAGTCTAGCTCCCTGACCATGTCAGGGCTGGCCAAAAATTAAAGCGTGTTGTTAATGTCCTTGTCCAAATGTTGACAGGTATGGGGCACCGGCCACCTCTCCAGGAAGCCTGTTCCAGTATTTGACCTCTCTCTTGGTAAAGATATGTTTTCCAGTGTCCAGTCTAAACCTCCCATGGTGCAGCTTTGAATCATTCCCAGACCTCCTATCACCGGATACCAAGGAGAAGAGCTCATATCCACATACAGACTGCCCTGACTGGCTCGTAGGTCTTCTGCTCCTCTTTCGCGTCTTTCTTGAGGAAGGGGAAAAAAATTAGTCTTTTCCAGTCACCAACACATCCTCTCAGTAGCCACAACTGTTCATAAATGATAGACAGGGGCCTCACCCAGCCGCATCAGTTGACACTTTTAGTATCCTCAAGTGTATCCTACCTGATCACGTGGATTTAATTGAGGTCCTCTGAGTAGTGCCTTATCTGTTCCTTCCTCACTCCTGGCTGCCCCTCTCCCTACCAAGATGTGTCAACACAACCAGAGGTCTGGAGCAGTCTGGACTTCTGGAGACTGATACAGAGAAGGCCTTGTGCATTTCANGCCTTGTGTATTTCAGCCTTTTCCACTCTGCTGATAATAAATCAGACTTTCTCCTGCATCCAGCAGTGGACTTGCATTTTCCCTGAACTTCCTTCTGCCACTGGCACACCTGTGGATTCCCTCCTCTTTACTATTATTCTTCTCTGTCTTAGTTCTAGCTGGGCTTTGGTCTTTTCCTTTCATCCCTAAGAGCACAAACAAAGCTTTGATGCTCCTCCTTTGTTTCTCTTCCTTATTTTTGCTTTGTGTGTGCTCCCTTCCAGCATTTAACTCATCAAGAAGTTCCTTGATTAGCCAAGCAGCCCTGGTGAAGTTTTTGCTCTTCCTGCACACACAGAGCATTTATTCCAGAGCTCTTTGGTGAGTTTTTTTTTTAAAGTATGGCAGCTCCCCACAGCAGCTCCCCCTTCTTTGGCTGCTTTCAGGGGAGTCTGTACAGCACCTTTTACTGACATAATTTTCTCTCCAGAAATCCACTGTTCTGACTCTGTGACCACCTTCCCAAGCCTTCCTCCAGATCCTGCAGCCTTACTGAATCACTGCTGTCCCAACTTTCATTTCTGGCCGTGTTCACCACCAGTTCTTCCCAGGTGATGACCAGCAGGGCTAGCAGAGAACTGGCCCTGCTTATCCTTTCTAGTATTTAAATCACTAAATATTTTACCCAAGGCCACCTAGAGCCAGGAATAGAATCTATTTTTATTTTGCTTTCTGTGTTGTCTTAAATGAAAATGTTCTACAAATATGTGCAAGCAATGAGGAGTTAGGAAGTCTCTGAAGACATCTTCCCATCTTTGTGCCTTATTTGCTGGAGAAGATGGTTAAAAAGCATCTTATCTTACTTGGGAAAAATAGCTGTACATTTGCCAAGGTCAGCAAGATGCAAAGCAATTCTCTGAGGGCTAAATTCTCCTCTCTGATCCATTCTGCCAATTTCCACTTCATATTCAGCAATCTGTCCACACATGGGCCTCCTAAGGATGTCAGCAAGAATTCCACAACCACAAGAGAAGAGCTGGGCCCTTCAAAAGTTAGTTGCTCAAGTTAAAACTGCCTCAGGGCAGTTTTGACTCATGCATTTAGCTCCTTTGACTGATGTGTTTGGTTCCTTTTGATAAAATTATATGTATTCACAAGCTGCTGTTTTGTCTGTCAGGACAGGAGAAGGGTAAATAGAGTTGGAATGGGTTGCTGGGATCAGAATCTCACTGATCCTCTAACACAGGCAGGCAGATCATATGGTGCCTTTATAACTTTATCAGGTCCCATCTTCAGCCAGATTTTATCTGTGTCCTAGTGGTCATACTGAAATGTTGTTCCAGAGTTTAATTTCTTTGGTGGTTGGAAAACTAATTTCCAGCCTAAAAATGCTTGTTTGCTTGTTTGTAAGCAGTTGTTCCTTTGCCAGCTTTGTCCAATTGTTTAAATAGGTTTTCTCTCATTCTGCTTTCTTATTCTCTTCTCTCCTCTGTGAAGTTACCCCTTCAAAGCCTTTTCTGCAAAACTAATGCAGTCCTGCTCTTCTTGCCTCTTTCCATGTGTCATTTCCTTCTCCTTATTAGCTACAGTGGCCTTTTATCCATCTCTTCTAATCTGGAATCCTTTAACTTGAGAGTATGTGAATGACCTGTGTGAGGCACATTTCTGGGGGTAGGCAAATAATGAAGCCTTGTCCTTCTTAAAACATGTTAAACGTCTTGCTGGACAACACACCCTTCCTAAACACTTTAAAATACTTTTCTTCCTATTGTCAATGTGGTTCTGTTGCTGCTCCTTCTCTTCTGCTTTGCTCAGCCCCTCCTCCTTTGCCTTCTCTGGACACATCCATCCTGTCTATTTTTTTCCTTTACTGATATATATTGAAAAAAAGGAAAGCATTTATTTATTTATTTGCAAAGAAAAACACACAATAATATTAATAATGTCATTACAAATTTTACAGAGAAAGAGGAGAAGAGAAGAGAAGAGAAGAGAAGAGAAGAGAAGAGAAGAGAAGAGAAGAGAAGAGAAGAGAAGAGAAGAGAAGAGAAGAGAAGAGAAAAGACCTACAATGATCATCTAGTCCAGCTGAAGAAGGACTTGACTTTAGGTCCTACAGTCTCGGTTTCCCTGGAGATTTGTCTTTGTTGTCATTCTTAGCACCATGTTTGAATTACATGAGAAACTTTTTGGATATTGCTTTGCTTGAAGATACAGCTCTGATTCTGCAAAGAGGTAATTGTGATACACTGAACAATACTAAAGTCTGTCTTCTCTGTACCTGTTATCCAGCCACGGGCAAAACTGGGCCTTTTAGAGAAGGAGAGAGAAGAAACTGTGATCAGCCAGCAGAAGAAGTCACATTTTTGCCAAAGGAAGCTTCATTGCTGCTATTTCTGTAACTTCTTCCTTGTCTTTCATGAGCAATTCCTCTTCCATAGATTTTGCTGGTTTCTCCACACCTGCATTGGACTTTCACCATGTCCCACCTCCCTGTCCCTGCCTCCATACCCTGTCATCATAGAGTTATTTAGGTTGGAAAAGCCCCCTAAGATCATCCAGTCCAACTGTTCTCTCAAAACTGCCATGGCCACCGTTAAACCATGTCCCCAAGTACCACATGCACGTGCCTTTTAAATCCCTCCAGGGACAGTGACTCCACCACTGCCCTAGGCAGCTTTTTCCAATGCCTGACCAACCTTTTGGTGAAAAATTTGCTCCTAATATCCAATTTAAACCTCCTTTGGTGCAACTTGAGGCAATTTCCCCTTGTTCTGTTGCTTGGTAGAGCCTTCCCAGCAAACAAAGACACAGAAGCACTGTCTGAAATCTTTTTGTGTCTCTTCTCATTCACCACTCCAGGAGACACAGCCACGGGTCACACAGAGAGTGAAGAAGAACAGGAGGTGCTATTTACATGTCAGAATAACTGATAGGAACATTCCTGTGACTACTTCAAAGGAACTTCTCATTCATTATCTTCATTATTAAATGCTCCAGCGCTGCTAAGAAGGAGGGCAGGTTAACTGGAAAAATTATGTTTAAACTTTATAAACGGTGCAAGCATGAAACTCATCATTTTAATAAGCGTTATCATGTCTCCTGGATCTAATAGATCTTAACTGATGCATGCTATCGTTAAGTTTAATTTAAGAAACTATCCCTAGAGATGTTTTTGAAATCAGTGGGAGACATGTTCTCAGACAATGTTGGAAATATTTGATTTACCTACATCCTTGCTGCTGAACCAGTTTACTGAATAAAGCAGCAGAGAAGAGTCTGCCACTTTACCTTCTCATATTTCATGCCAAAGGAAATGGGAAGCTTTTTAACCCAATGTATTAAAATATCAAGTCATCCATCAGTGCAATTCAGTCACCTCTGAAGCAGCTGTGTAATAGTGCAGTACAATTCTTCAAACACGGACATGTTAACCAGATCCAAATAAATTATTGCATGAAATTAACACTTTTTCTGAAAATGAATTAAAGAGTTGGGTTTGTCTGGCATGCTGCTGCTTCACAAGGATTTAAAGAATAGCAAAGCATGATTTTAGGCTGTTCCCTTTAACCATTCACTTATTTTCTTAGGAAATAAATTGTCCACCGCAGCTTCAAGCACGTGGCTGTGGCACCTGTTTCGGCTGCCCAGATGCTGAGCAGTGGACTCCAGACAGAGGGAGTCACATGAATGGGGCAAAATGTGTTTTGAGAAGAGGGAAAAGCTGAAAAATCTCAGGAGTCAGATGGGCAAGGCCAGGCATCTGAAGAACAGGGTTTGTGGGTTAATGTCTGCTCTTTGAAGGGATTTTCTGTAGGGGCTTGTGTATCTGAAGCCACCCAGTAAATCCTTCCACTGGTACAACAGAAGTCAGGGTGCTTCCAGCTTTGGAGGGCAATGAGCTGTGCCATAAACCAACACAGAGCTGGTAAGACAACGTGGGGAAGTCAGCTTGCAGATGTGACCACATGTTAAATACACAGTTTGCTTGATTTTCAGTAATTTCCCTTTGAAGAAAACCACAAATATGCTGAATCACCAGATCACTATCTGTGATCATTATTTGTATCCACTTTTGGGGGGTGGGAAAAAAGCATTTACCTGTCTAAACATCACTCCCAACATCAGCAGAAAAATTTCATGTGTTCTCTAATTCAATTTTCAGAAAGTTTTTAGAAGGAAGAATGGGAGGTTTTTTGGGTAATTTATAAAGTCTAGCTAATGCTTTAATTACAAGACTGAAAGTGTCCAAAAATGACACTCATGAGTGAGATAGCAAGATAGGAAAGAATAATGTCTCAGCTAATGTTTTGATATGTATTTTATTCTCTGAGAGTAGAGGACACTACTGTTCCCAGTGGGACCTAAACTTACTCTTAACTCCTGGACATCAAGAAAACTGTAAAAAATGAAGAAGACAAAATTGTTGTTCACATCAATCCCTCTGAGAACACCCATCCAAGGACAGGGATGCAAAGCACTGCACGCAGCTGCTGTCACTTGTGTAAAGATCCTAATGCAAAATCAAAGCTCATCCTTCTTGAAAGAAGGCTTTGAGGAGGGCAGGTAAACTGCAATATCTGGAAGTTCAAGCATTCTTAGGAGTCAGGTCTCAAAAAGCACAGGATCATTTTTTAAAAAATGATCCTTAATAGAGGAGTAGATTCCAGGTCCATTCTCTTTACCTTCTGGTTTCTGAACCTTTAGTGTAACCCATATAAAAATGATGCCCTCAATCTTTTACTTGCGAGAGAAAATGTCAAACAACTGATTCTTGTATAAAATATGTCTGAGCTTTCATGATGCTTTGGACAGGAAGGTTTTGGAAGACACCAAACTCAAAATCTGTTAAGACCAGTGTCTTACTGCCATTTGAGATTACTTCTAGATCTTCAAGAGTACCACATGCATATTAGATGATGCTCAAATAAAATTTAAACAAATAAGAAAAGAAAAATAATTATAGACACAAGCTGCAAATTCTTTGATAAGGAAATGTTGTAGAAAAGCATTTGAATGCTCACAGTTAGAGAGTTTGGGCGATCTTGTCCAAAAGTTCAAAGGACCCATCCACAGCTGCCCCTGTAGCTGAAGAAATGTGTTTTTACACTGCTCTGAAAGTCAAAATTGATCTCTTTAAATTCGGAAACAAGGCATGAAAGTGTCCTAAAGTAGTTGTCACTGTTGAAAGCTCAGCCTTGACAACTCTTTGTTGTGGACAAAATAAAAATGGCTTTAACAGGTTTTAAACTAAAAAAAAGCATTCCCTCCATGAGTTTCTGCATTCAATATATATAGCCAAGAGAATGAAAATTGCTGATCAGATTTTGAGATACGTGTTCATGTTTAATAGCGTCTCTACTCCACAATGTTTATCCTCTTAATGTGACTGTTATGGAATAACAGTGATGGTTCACCTCCGAGCAGATAAAGTGCCTCTGCCATTGCACAACGAAGGAGCGGCCTAATCTGCCCAGTCTGGGCATCTGTGCTGAAATCTGTTTGGGATGACTTTTACTGCTCACTGTGACCTTGCTGTGTGTGAAAATCTCAGCCGTCTGAATTCATCCTGAACCAACCTTCCACCACATGCCATGCCCTGGAAACGTGATGCACCATAACAGCCTGCAAAATAATGGGCAAAAGCTGAGCTGGTTCAGCAGCAGGGACTGACATTTAAAGCTCAACGGAAAGGAAAATAAATGAGGGGACATAAGCCAAAAAAATACCAGTCTTCAACTTTGGTCTACTTTGATTTCTTTAGCAAAGGTTTGAGTTCCCGCTGTAGGACACCCAATGAATAGTTGGACTGAGGTCTGGAGAGCTCAGTGTAAGCGGGGAAGGGAGCAGCTCTCCGGAGTTGCTTCCTCACCTGATTAAGGTACTTTAGAGAATCAGTGGAAGTAATTTTCATGCAGGTTTATTTCCATTCCAGAAATGCCATTATGCCACAAGGGGGTAGGGGTGTTCTGTTTAAAACCTTGTAATATTTTCCTACAGACCCAGCGTTTCAATGGGAACAGTGTTTGGGTATTATAAAAAGCAACGCAGATTGAATGTGCACAGACATTTTCTATACCATCTGCATTTCAACTATTGCTTTCCTTATAATTAACATCTGTTCATAGATATCAATCTGAGCAGCAAGGACGAAGTTATTTAAGAACCGTCTATCTTTCAGCCTGGCGTGTTCCTGGGGATGGTTCTGGAGGTGGAGAATGGGTTACCCCCAGGAAAGGGGATTTGGTTACAAGGAGCACCTTTCATTAATCTAAACAGATTGCCAAGGGCTTGGCAGAACCAAAATGGACACAACTGGATCTCATCAGAGAAAGTGCCCCTCAAGCACACAAAAATTCAATAGCACTGGTGGGGTTGGTGGGGTGTGTGCACTCACTCACTCACTGGGAAAAAAAACAGCCAAGAAAACACAGATAAAAGGCCGTAGGTGATCCCTGAAGATGGATATTCCAGAGGAAAATGCAAGCATGTGTTCCTCTTGACTCATCTATTAAGAGGAAAATTTAAATTAATGTTTTTAATTTTTTATTTTGTTTCACTGAATATGATCCTGAAAGAGACAGGAATTTTGTGGTGGAAGCGGGTGTGGCACCTGCATATAGAGAGAATCCCTCTCCTTAGTTTCTTATACTGTCCAGGAGATAAAACCACAGCACACGGAATCGGCGCAGGATGGAAAAATGAGGCTGAGAGACCAGGTAGATATTTAAAAATTCCCAGAATTGCTGCTTGTTGACATGCGTTATTCCAGGGTTAATGGGATCCACCTGCAGCCAGCTTTCTGCTCCCCGTATCTCCTGGCAAACAAACAGTTGAAAACCTTCCATCATCTTCCAGTGAGACACCACAAAATATTCCCCCAGCCCTTTTCAGCCAACAGTGTCCAAAGCATTTTGTTAGCCCTAATGAGTCACACACATCATGAGAATGGGATCAATTTGTATTTTCACATATCTTTTATTGCCCTCCAGATTGTTTTACAATTTTAAAGCACTTTCTATTACTACTTCTTTCAGTCATGAAGAAAAAGCAAGCCTAATTTCAGACATATTTAAGGAAATGAGTTGTATTTTCTACACTTCAAAATGCCCTTTATTACTATTTTTTTTTTTTAAGAAAAAGCAAAATAAAAACATGCCATCAGTGCTAACATGAAGAGTGTTCTTTCCTTTTAGTTTTACATGACCATGGAAATCAATGTAGTTTTCATCCTTCAGAAGGAATGGCATGTATTTTTCTTTTCCACAAGTGGTCCTCAAACATTCATAACCTCACCTGCCTCTGCCAGGAGATAGATTTATCTCCTCCTATTGCCACGAGCATGGTCTGGGGTGGATAAAGGATAAGAGAGACTTTAGCAGGAATAGGAAGTGAGAAATATTCAGGCCAGTCTAGTTTTGTGGTAGACTGCAACCATGTCACTTAATCCATGTCACCTAATCCATGTCACCTGCAGATCTCACTGCCTGCTTTCCCAAAACCTCTCCCAGAGTGAGCTGTGACATGGGAAAAATGGGGCCCTACTGCCAGCCAAAACCTTTCATCTTTTTCCTCTTGTGCTCTGAGGGAGTTCAGGCCCTGGATCATTCACTGAGGAAATTCTGTGGTCCCAAGAAAGTGATTGTGCATCACACCAAAACAAAGCAAAACAACTTTCAGGGATTATAAATAAAAGATTCCTTTTTAGAAATTACTTTAGGAAATGCCCTTTTAAAAATCTTTCTCAGGTTGCAAAAATTCGGTAAGGAAACGCACAGGAAAAGAAATACTTTCATTTAGAGGTGGAAGATCTTTGTACATCTGTTTTGTAGAAAATAATTTGCTTTTTAAAAAATATTCTTGTCATTTAGTTAGTGAAAAGTGGAAAATTTTTTTCAGAAATTTTTGGTGTTAACCATCTGGTTTTCCACCCTAAATTTGAGACCAAGTCAAAGATATTTCAGTTTTAGTGGAATTTTCTTTTCCAGAAAGGAAAAATTGGATCATTTTGTCAAGATTTCTCTGCCCAGATGCAAAGACTGAGCTAAGGCATAAAGACTGGAGGTAAATAAGAGGAAGAAACATGAAAAACAGATTAATCCAAAATGTTAAACAGAAGTTAGTGAGGAGAATTTTTAATGGGTTATTTTTTAAAAAGTGCAAAAGTATCTCTTCAACAAAAGCAAATTTTTTTTTTTTTACAAATGTTGATGGCATTTGCTGGAGGGAAAATGGGGATGGAGAAAAATGAAACAGAGCATTGTCCATTCACGCCCATCCAAATTGTCTGGTATCCAGACCCTCTGCTCAGCACGAGCAGTTTTGCCCTGGAAAAAACAAAAAAAAAAACAAAAAAACCCCCAAAAAACCCAAAAAAGCCACCAACAACTTCCAGCTATGCTCCAGGAGGAATCTCATATGGAGCTAACTAAGGGAAATCGGCATCTCAAAGCTCCTTTGGTCCTGCAGGCGAGTGGGGTAATAAGTGACAGACCCAGCAGGGCGAGGGCAGGCAGGGAGAGGGATGGAGCGGGAAGGGGAGGCAGGTGCTGCAGTCACTCTCCTCTCTGCCAGGAAACGCGGGAAGAATGCATGACCAATTCGGTTTCAGAGCAGAATACTCTCTTTAATGGACAGAAAACACTAACCTTTTATTTTTTCTCTTCCTCTCCCTCTCTTTTTTTTTTTCCCCCTCCTGTTTTTTTCTCAGATTTAACCCTTTGGAAGGACAAAGGACAAAGCTCACTTCTCTATGCAACCTATTTTTACCCCTCCAAGAGTTTCCAATCCTGGACAAATGCACTGTTGTGTGAAAGCAAAATAAACCTCCTGAGAGGGGTGGATTATCTGAGTGAGATGAAATCAGGCTAAAACATCCAAAATACTCCACCTGTCTTTTTTCTGACTTGCTGCAAATCCAGCAGGAATTGTTTGGCTCTGACAGGCACCGCTGGTATTAAATATTTTGGCTACGGGGGATCTCAAAGGAGGAGAATCTTCTGCAAAGAAAGGAAATTCTGAAGTGGTCCAACACCAAGGGAAAAGCTGAAATGAGCAGATTTTGGCACAATGCTCAACTTAAGCACTTCTGACAGCAAGGACCAAGGTGCTTGGTGCGGGATCAAACCTTGAAGTGGCTGAGATCAACTAAATAATTTGGTTGTCATCAATCCCAGTCACCAAAAGTAACTCTGATTCCTCTCTTTCAGTGTCCGTGCCTGCAAATACCTGTACCTTTTCCAAAATATATGCAGATTAAAGTTAATTTGTAGGTAACATGAAGGAGATGTAACCACAGTGTAGCAGCCCAGCATCTTTATGCACCAATAACACACACAAAACCATCCAAAAATTAAAGAATTTATTTCCTAGCTTGACTGTTTGTTTCTAAATACAGATTTAAGGGTTCTGAATATGCAACATGGCATGGTACATTATACAAAGGGGGTTTTTTTCCCAGTGATAAATCTGGAGTTAATGGGAACGAAATGTGTGGTCTGCTTAAGAGTCTCCCCTCTACATCTCACAAATGTGCACTGAAACTTATCCTCTCACCTATGGTGTACTAAGAGTTTCTCAATGGGTGAAATAAAGGACCAAAATGAATAAAAATCACTGCAAGAAAAGATTAATTTTACAACTCGGTAGTTTGAATTATAGCCTAAGACAAATCTAAGATATTTTAAACACAGGACAGAAGAATGACTTCACTGGGATTTATTTTTCAAAAGCCCTTGATTTGTACAAACTCCTATTTTTGTAGGTTTGTATTCTACAGTGAAAGGAAAGAAAAGATTTTCCTGTTTGTGTGTGCACATGCACATTTCTAATATAAATTATACAGTTTTGGTTTATGTGTGGGTAGGTATATGCATATGCATAGGCATATGTATAGAGCAATTCACAGTTTTTAGGATTTAAAGAATCAGTGGTTCATAGCTGCACTTTAAAATAAACTTGTTTGATTTCTCATATTAAATTTAAAAAAATAAAATAAAATGTGGGGCTAATGAAATTAATGGTTGTTGAAATCAGGGGCAATTAAAAAGCACACATTTCTTTTCCTAGGGTATGAATTGTATTCAATGTTTGCAGCACAAGCCTGTAGGATAAATAATGTAATGGGTTTGGTGATTTGATACTAAAAGCAGAACAAAATCCTACAGATGTAGACTCATTTTTCTCCACACTCCCAACTGCTCACTTTTTTTTTTTTTCAATAGCATATTTTGTACAGTTAAGAAAAAAGAAATCAGATTCTTTGTCTAGGAGAACCAATTTCCACCATAATATTTACTTGCGTATAATTACAGAAATTTTGGAAAGTGAGACAAAGAAACAGAAGACCAGTGATGGTGTTGTTGTTTTGTGATTGAGATTAAATTGACAGCTGATATCTTTCAGCTTTTATGGGTTTTATCCCTTCGGTAGAAATCCCTGTAACTTTTGCACATTTCGTGCACCAGCGCCTGATATGCAAAAGGTCCAATTCTCACTGGCACCAGGGACAACATTTTTAAAGGCAATGAGATACCTAAAGATACAAGTCAGAGATCTAATGGGATTTTCAGAAGTACCTCAGTGCCTAACTTCTGGGTTTGGGTGCTTGAATACCTTGGAGAAAAAAAAAAAAAATCTGTCCAGAGCTCCCAAATAATTTTAGGTACTTGTAACCACTGTAGAATCCCCCTTTTAGACAACTGAGTAATGGAAAGATACCATCAGCCATCAACCAAAGACCATCATCATTTGTTGCTTTCCCCATGAGTTTAGCACTTTAATAAAATCAGAGCAACTTCCTCTAAGTAATGTAGAAAATGTCTCAGATCTGTTAAAACTATCCAGACTCGTGTTGACACAGGGATTTGACAGAGGACCAGGTCTGCCATGGCCAAATAATTTCCCATTTTTCAGCTAAATGGCAGGAACTGAAAGCAAGTGTGCTACTCCACACTTTGCCTGGGAACTGCCACAGGTTGTGGTCACGCTCCCAAATTCTGCTTGGGACAAGCTGCTGCTCTGTGTCCAAGGAGGATGGTGCAGCCTTCCTGCTGCCCTGGGTTTCGTTGTCATCAATCCCAGACTTTGGGCATCTTAGTGGGACACGTTAAAGGAAATCTAAAAACTCAAAGGATGGTAAATGAAGAGATAAGAGGCACCAAAAAGGTTTGCTTTTGTTTGGTACTGAAAGAAATAGAGGATGAGTCCAGGCATGCCTTCCTCTGCATCCTCCATAAAAGAGAGTTATGAGAGCAAATTCACCTGTTTTCCAGATGAAGAGAAAAACTCAAGCACTGGTAAGCCCAAACATTTTCTCATAAGATCATGTAACTTCCCACCAACTTTGGAGGCAAGTTAAAGTAATCCAAATGAGAAGAAGCTTGGAATTATTGAGGAAATGTTTTTCATTTTTATTATTATTGTAAAATGCCGATGACTCAAACTGGAGCTATTCCTGGGAAGATTGTTTCCAACATGCTCACCTTTCTAGCTGCAGTTTTTTGAGTCTGTTCTAAATGTCCAGCTCTGAGGCTTCTAAAAAGGAAAAGGGTGGAAAAATTTCTCCCTTTCATAAGAAGAGATTTTTCTGGCTTGGAATTGAAGTTGGTTTGAACTTTAAAGAAAGATAGAATTAAAAGAAGAAGAGAAACAAGGAAGGAAGAAAGGAAGGAAGGAAGGAAGGAAGGAAGGAAGGAAGGAAGGAAGGAGGGAAGGAAGAGGGAGAAAAACTGAATCAGTGTTGACAGCTCAGTCCTGAACAATTCAATCCAAGTGAAGTTGGCCAGGAGTGGTGCCAGGACAGAGGTGAACCTCTGTGAGCAGCAGATCCTGTGCTGCAGAAGTAGCTGATGCCTCAGCCTGGGAGACCAAGGCAGGTAATTAAAAGAACAAGAGGAACCACAGCTTCCTCTCCTAATGCCCCAAGAGTGACTGTCCTGGCCTAAGGGATCACCAATTCCCCAGGACAAGTCAGAAGTTTCCTGGGGTTCAGAAAAACCTCCTTTTAAGTCCCCCAGTCTCATTAATCTCATCCTTTGGTGTGAGAACACTGGGGAATCCAAACTGGATCACCTGGTGATCCATGTCCAGCCCTGGAGGTGAATTTTCATCAGCCAGAGCTGTGGCACTTCTGTCCTAGCCTGTGTCCTGCTCCCTCCTCTGCCCTGCTCAGCACTGATCCTCTCCAGAGCGCTAACTAGAGGGGTGCCCTTCTTGATCCAAAGCCCACTTGCAATAGCAATGATCAAAATGACTTTATCTTGCCTTAAATAATCTCACATGGGTTCTCACAATCCAGCTCTGTTTTCATTGTTCAAATCCATAATATCGGGCTGGAGCAACTCCTCAACAAAGCTGCTCTTTCTTGACCCCCTGACATCTTGGGCAAGGAATATAATGACCCCCATTGATTCAGCTGCTGGTAGCAAGAGTGAAGGGGAAGAGGTTTCCCATTTCCTCCCCAGTGAGGTTTCTACATTGGTGGAATTGTTAAAGGATTTTGTTTTCTGTCCAAGAGAGTCTTTTGCTGGTGCCAGGGTTGCGTGCGGGAATAAAAACAAGGAACAGAGGCGAGGCGGGGACAAGTAACTTAGATGAGGGAAGGATTTGCTCTGTGCAGGATGTCCGTCTGTTTGGAGACAGACAGAGCTGGAATGAATCTCGTTTTGTAGAATGACTGCAACAAGCACAACTATAAAGGGAGAGTGCAGCACAGGAAGAGTAAATTTGCCATTCAGTCTGATAACTCAAGGTTTACTCTGGAGATTAAACAGAGGTGGAAATTTCATCTGAGACCTTCAGTGGCGAACCTGGGAAAACAGACACCCTTCAAATTAATCTGCAGGGGGTTTGGATATGGAGTCCTTGACAAAAAGGTCTCTGCATTACGTGAAGAACCTCTCTAGAAGGTACTAGAAGCTGCTCCAACCCATCTGTGTTGTCACCCCACCAGCAGTAAGCACCCAGCATCTGCACCCTCACAGCACCCCCTGTGAGCACAGCTCACATTCAGGTAACAACATTTATTTGGTGGAAACATGGAAGGGAAGAAAGATTAATAAAACATAACTAGTGGAGAGTTGGGTTTAGTCTCACTTTATATGTTTTACCAGCTAAAAATAAAACCACATTAAAATAGGTGATATATTTTTATAGCCCTTTAAAGGAAGCCTCAGACAGACTGAATGAAATAAGGGAATCTTGTTATAAATGCAACGTAGGTCCACAGTTTTACCCGTTGGTTTTTTTTTTCTGGTTTGTTTTTATAGCTCTACTTTTAAGAAGTACTTAGGAATACCTGAGAAGATCAAAAGGCTTCTACAGCCTCCTCGAATGTTTAGCAAACAAAGTGTAACTGGAAAGAATTTCTACTTCCTTTATGCTTCTTTTCCTCACTTTGTCTCCTGCTCAGTAGTGATAAGTACTTATGCATTCCATAGTGTAATTCTCCAAGGATATCTTCCCTAGATTTCCTTATTATTCCCATAGTGTATCTAATACACATTGATAGATGTATTTGTGATCAGATACACAGGGTGTGGAGTAAAAATACAGCTGGAGAGTTGTGCATGGGAGGAAAAGAGGAGCATCTGCCTTGTCTGCTGTGAAATGCACAAAAGAAAGTAACTTTGGGATCACAGAATCATGGAATGGTTTGGGTTGGAAGGGAGCTTAAAGCTCATCCAGTTCCAGCCCCCTGCCAAGGGCAGGGACACCTTCCACTAGCCCAGGTTGCTCCAAGCCCCATCCAACCTGGCCTTGGACACTTCCAGGGATCCAGGGGCAGCCACAGCTTCTCTGGGCACCCTGTGCCAGGGCCTCCTCACTCTAACAGGGAAGAATTCCTTCCTCATATCTAATCTTAACCTGCTTTTTCAGTTTGAAGCCATTCCGCACCGGATCACAAGAAGAAATTTGGACAAAATTAGACCCAATGAGTATTATTAGAGGTTTCTATGGTTTTAGCTCATGAGACGTTTTGAGACTTGTGACATTTCTTCCTGAGTTGGGATGGGATTATTTTTAAAGGCTGCATATTTCTGCAGCATGGAAAAGCTGCACAGCTCCACAGAAATACAATCAATACGAGTTAAAGCCAGTGTGAAACATTATGTGTTTGTGAGTCAATTAGATTCATCCACCAGAGGTCATTAGATGATCAAATGACACTTTCCTACTGTCTTTACAAGTAAAGATATCAACATTCTGTGCTATAAAAAATGCATTCTCATTAATAATAAAAACCTTAAAGGAGAAATAAAAGTGTTATGAAGTAAATTATCACACAGTGAAGTTCATGATTTTAAATAGCTTTGATAAGAAAACAAAAACAGGCTCTACATAATATTACAAAGAGAAATGAGAATTCTCATGAATTCTTATTTGAAAATGATGGGAGATGCTGAAAAGGTAAGTTCCACTCTCCATTATTCAAATGACATATTTCTAATTGTATGGTCTGAATGGCATAAACTCTGCCAAAAATGGCCCATGACTATATAAAATATGAGGTAATATGAGAGAGGTGCCTAATTGTGCTTGTAATGAGGTGGAATGAATCTCCCAGGCTTTCGTTGCATACCTTTACACCAATGGAAAACAGAAGTCCTTCTGCCAAATAAAATGAAGTAGATTTAGAAAAAGAGAAAAGCTTTCTGTTTTCTCCCTGTCTAGTTTCTCCCCAATCTCACTTTGACTTTTTCCTTCCCTTAGTTTCTCTACTTGTGATAGAACCTTTTTCTTTCTTCTAGAATGTCCTCTTATTTCATTTCACATATCACCTAAATGTAACATCCTCCTGTTCTACCTTATGCTCTTCAATTCCTCCATTTCTCATTTTGTCTTTACAATTTCAATTTCATTAATTTGGGGCCTGATCTTTCAGTCACTGCTGAAAGAAATGAGCTTCATGCAGGATTATTAATGTATCTGAGGATTTCAGGTCTTCTGGGATCACCTGGGATTGCTTCCCAGTTACAGTTGTCCTCTTCAGTGTATTAACATTGATAGAAGAAAATAGGAGATATTTGTGATGGAGAAATTCATAATCTATCCAGTCCCTTTTATCCACATTTTCCCCAACACATTCTCCTTCCCTTCTCACTAAGTACCAGGTGCATTGTTCACAATGGAAGCAATATTTTAATATTTTTTAATATTTTAATCAAAGGATGAAGTCGAAGCAGCTCAGAGGGCTCTGGCAGCTGTGATCTGGGTTTGTAGCCAGATCTCAGGAGGTGGGACAAGAAATGAAGGCACATTGAAAATGAGCAGAGTCCTTCTGTCCCAGGCAGATAAATGATACTGGTGCTTGGGGTCTCCATCTTGCCTAAGACATCCTCGTTCTTCTGGAGTCTCATTTGGGAGTTTAGCTAGAAATGTCAAATTTTAGCCACTTTAACCTGGATCATTTTTCACTTTTAGTCTCCATGGGTCTTCTACTCTCCTACAGGGGCTGAAACTATCTGGGTACAGGGTCCCATCTGTTGCTGAACAAAGAAGTGACTGATTTTGCGGGGCAGAGAGCAGAAATTCTGGGAGCGGATGGGAGGCCAGGGTATGCTGAGGCTTCATATCCAAGAATGATCCTGAGATGTCAAAGAGCTATGGGAAGAAGAGCTCTGGGATTGAAAATTTGGCAGCTTCTGGTGGGCTCCTGGAATTTCTATGGGGGAGTTGCAAACCTTGAGCAGGGAAAGTAAACCTACTATCAGAAAGTGAAATCTTCTGATTTACCTCTGCAATTCTTCCAGAAGGAGTCCTTGATTCCCAAAGGTGCAGGATACCACTAACAGAAGAGATGCAAGTCCACCTATAATATCATATTTAAATTAAAGAGCAATGGGAAAAAATAGAATATGGGGGGTAAAAAAAGGAAGATGGAAGTCTGGAGGAGAGGAAAAAGCCACTCTGGATTCTGTAATTTAAACTTTTATTTGTTTAAATATATAAAAGAAAGGGGAGGGAAATAGTATCTCCTTACTGGTTAGCCACGCCTCAGGCTGCTGGTGAGAAGTTTAGGATCATGAACAGTCCCATTAGCAGCAGGAGAATGATTCAAATTAGCATCATCTATACCTGGTAACAGCGAGTTGAGCTGAGCTTGATCTGAGAAATAAAACAAATGTTAAATGTATGTATACATATGTATGGTGGTTTATTCTTTTGAATGTTTAGAATCATAGAATTGTTAAGGTTGGAAAAAGCCTCTAAAATTATCAAGTTCAACCACTCACCCAGCACTGCCAAAGCCACCCCTAGCCCATGTTCCCAAATGCCACCTCTGCAAACATTTTGAACACTTCCAGGGATGGTGATTCTACCCTGGACAGCCCCTTCCAGTGCCTGATTTTTTCATCTCCCACCCAAAGTATTCACGTACAGTTCTACTTTCCCAATCACAAAGAGTCACTGCTCTTTCCCTTCAAATTTGTCTGCAAATTGAAAAATTCAGAAAGGGTCAATCCAAATTTTGTCCCCTAGAACGTCTCAGCAGTGAGTGCCTGCAGCAATGAGCCTCAGTGCATGTCCAGGCAGTCTGGATTGTTTTCCCTGTTTTTGAGCATTCCTGAATCTGTGTGCCTTTATCTTGTTACTCACTGTACAGAGGAGTGCTGGAGATCTGCTCTCTATAGTTTTTATCATCGTCTAGGAAAAAAAATAAATTATAAAATATGGTCATCTTTAAGCTCCAAACTAAACTCAGCTCTTACAGTAAAGGCTCATTTCTGCCTCTGGCCGATACTAAAACAGCTCAGTGAATATAATAAAACCTTTCTATTTTTGCCTTCTAAAGGTGCAATTATAGTGGAACTTCACTGATGGCAGCTTCCCCAGTCTGCACCATTTGTGGTGCACTCACAAACTCCCTCCACTTAACCCTCTACCCCCATGGCAACCCCAGCTCTCCCCACTCCTCTGTGGATGCTCAAACATCTCCTCTCCAAATATTTTTCTAGAGACATTCTAGGCGTAGTAAATACTCAGAGTATGAAAACCTGGCTTGGACCACTTGATGTTTACCAGGTAGTTTAGGTTATGAAGTTGTATTAAATTTTCAGAGTTGGATCTTCCAAAAATAGAGAATTTAGAAGTAAAATTCTAATCTCTGTTAGAAACTCTCACATTGCTCAACAGCATCATCTTTTCCAGGGCCAGATTCTAACCGGAGTCAGAGTAAGATGTTTCAGAAGGAGATTGCAAAGTGGATGATTTTAAGATGAATCTCCTACAACCGGTATGGGATATTAGTTTATCTGTGTATTTCTGGCTTGTTGGTTACGTGTTATTTTTTGGTTGGTTTCTACACTGAAAAAAAAAAGAGGGTTAAACCAAAATCTCACCTCACTCTAATGAGCTCTCTCGGGAGCTCCAGAAATATGTGTTATGTCATTTTAATGGGGCACAGCAATTTGCTGTATCAGAATAATGAAACATAGACTCCTAAGGCTGGAAGGGACCTCCAGAGGTCACCTCTTCCATGGCCCAGCCCAAGGGCAGGATCAGCTCTACCTGTGTTGTTTCTCAGAGCTCATCCTCTAACCTGTTTGTAAAGGCCCTTAATGAAGGAGATGCCACAGAAGGTCTAGTTTGAACACCATCACACAGCATTATTTCATCCTGAGCAACACATATGTGACATTTCTTAAATAAAATATGCAAGCAGAAGCCAAAGAAGACGTGTGCCATTTTAATATTGTGGGTATATGGGGGGGAAAAAAGGAAAAAGGAGAAAAAATAGGATTGTGATATCCAGGAAAATATTAAGAACTCATCAAAATAATCTAATGACTGGTGAACGAAACTGACTATGAACTGTTGGAATTGCTTCAAGTGCAGTTTAACATAAGCAGTGTTTATGGCAATGAAGTTTATCTTTGAAACACAGAATCACAGAATGCATTGGGCTGGAAGGGACCTTAAAGATCATCTACTTCCAACCCCCTGGCATGGGCAGGGACACCTTCCCTTATCCCAGGTTGCTCCAAGCCCCATCTAACCTGGCTTTGAACACTTCCAGGGATGGGTCATCCATAAATTAGCCTTACAAATGCAGAAGTATTTTGCTGCAGTAATGGAAAGTGACACCAAATGCCATGGATTAATTACATGTCAAATGCCTTCTTTTGTTAATTAAACAGTTTTGCATTTAAAACCCATTAGAAAATCTCATTGCTACTCTTTCTTCAAAAATTAAAGACAAATATATGTGTCTGATTACCTCCCTTATTTATACACCAGTTTTTATCCTTTTATTATTTATAGTCATATTTGTTATCTCTGTTTACATCCTTTCCATTCTTCTCCATTTTCCCTTCTCTATTTCCCTGAAATTCAGATCAGAATGAAGGAATGGTGGGGACTCTTGTCGTCATGTTGAATATGTGGGTTTATGCTCCCTTCATACCTCTATGTAAGTAGCAGTCATATTTTACCAATTTTTCATTAAAAAAGAATTGATTAAATTATTTATTTTGCCCTTGAAAAGCTTAAATAATCATGATTGTCCTTAGTCCCATTGGTGGTGTATTGATAAAGGCTATTTCCCATCTGCTTGTTCCCCCTCCCTGCTAACAGTTTTCCCATTTATTCTATCTCATGTCTGGTCTTTAAATATTAAAGATACTCCTTCCCTGCTTTTAAACCTTCATTTACTGTTTTCACCTGAACAAGCTTTATTTTGTGGCTATGAGAATGCTTAATTCCGTGGCCTGTATAATAAACAACATTCAGAGATGCCAGAAGATCCATCCTTTTCTGGGAGAGGTTACATTTGTCTCTCCCACGCAGTTTTTTTTCCTGGTTAGATTCAGCTTAGGGAAATCAGTCTTCCTCCAGGCAGGCGGGGTATGGGCAAGGAGCGAGGAGCACATCCTGCCTGCAAATCACAAGCAGAATTAGGTCAGGAGGCCACGTGCACCCAGGCAAGCATCAGTTTCAGCTCTGCAATCAATTCAGCATCATCCACCCGCACTGGGCTCGTTACAGCTTCGTGGTAGTGATGAAGGATGGGAATTTCAAACTGCTTCCATGCAGGGAAGGGTGAACTGTTCCCCGGGCTGGCGAGAGCAAGAGCAAGAAGCAATGTGACTCATGAGTTTATCACATGAGGAGGGTGTGGGCTCCTGCCTCTGTTCAAAGGATTCTTTATTTTGCATTAAACAGTTATTTCATATAACAGAGAAACAATGCTGGGAGCAAGGGCTGGAGCAAAGACCCC
Organism: Dryoscopus gambensis; assembly: GCA_013389985.1. Taxonomy (NCBI): domain Eukaryota; kingdom Metazoa; phylum Chordata; class Aves; order Passeriformes; family Malaconotidae; genus Dryoscopus; species Dryoscopus gambensis. The sequence goes on from WEIT01018786.1 coordinate 149,240, forward strand.
TGTGCTGAAAATGTCATCCCCAGTGTCAAAACTTTCCCTCCCTCTGCACTTCTGAGCTAGCAGGGTAAAAACAAGAACAGAGCTTTTCTGTGATGTTTGAAGGAGGAAACACTTTAACACATTGTTATAAAAATCCAGTTGAGATATTGGCTAAAGATTTAATTGGCAACTGCAACTGGTTTGTTAGCAGTGAACTTCTCTTGGGAGCATGAGGTGGGATGCCCCTTCAAGGACTTTCTTGACACAGGTCACTGTGGGATTGAAAGGGCCAGGGGTTATAGATAAGATGTGGAGTCTTTTGGGGGAGAGGAGTGAGGCAGAGTGAGGGGGAAAGGAGTAAGTGCAGTTTGCAGGAGGGCGTGAAAGGTAAAGTGAGATTCTCACTTACCTACTAGCACAGACAGAGCCCTGATGTATCTCTCTTCAGAAACATCCCTGCCCGTGGCAGAGGCTTGGAACTAGATGATCTTTAGGGTGCCTACCAATCCAAACCATTCTGTGATTCTATGATTAACATTTCTGTGCAAAAACATGAGGATAAAGTATTTAATTTTGACGTCTTATTCCACTAAATTCAGGGGTAACTACATTTCACAGAGATATGTGGTGATGCTACTTCTCTCATATTTTGAACACAATTTCTCTGAAATATCTGCAATTTGGGATTGGAGATTCCAGGGTCATCCCAAAACAGGGACTCAAGGAAACAAAAGGAGGTTTGGATAGGATATTAGGAAAAGGTTCTTCACCCAGAGGGTGGTCGGGCACTGAACAGCTCCCCAGGGAATGGTCACAGTCCCAAGGCTGCCAGAGCTCCGGGAGCATTTGGGCAACTATCTCAGCCACATGGTGGGATTGCTGGGTTTGTCCTGTGCAGGGCCAGGAGTGGAACTCAATAACCCTTGTTGATACCTTCCAGCTCAGCACTTTCTATGATTCTTTAAAGGAGCAAAGCCTGAACAATTTGTGTTAAAGAAATGTATTTTTTTCTTTCAGGCTTTTCAAAACCATCACATTGCAAAGGCAAGACATGATGTATTCAGTCAGATCACTGCTCCTTCATCTTCGAGGCACTCCTACTGCAGAGAGCCTGTTCTGACACTACTACTACTACTAATAATAATAACCACAATACTTCTTATTATTCAAAAATAATTTGAAGAAGCAATTAAATTTTCTTGATGCAGGGCTGTACTTGACTTCAGGCAGACAAGAAAGCAGACTCCTAATGCTGGCACCAAAACCATCTCTCTTCCCTGCTAAATCAGAAGCCTGGAGCTGCTGAAGGATATGTACACCTATTTTAGCAGAAGCAATATCTTGTCACCATATGATGACAGATAATAAATAATAGTAAAAGTATGTGATAAGGATGTCTTCCTATATATATATACATATATATATATATATATCTGTAGGGTAGTTATATACCTATATAATTCCTAATATCTTACGTGTAGTACCTATATGGTACTTCAAATCTTGCACATAAATCTGTGCATTTCTGTGTTTTTAAATGCATGTTATATATCTATATCTATATATGTGCAGATCCACATATCTCTATATACCTGCAACTATCCAGCTATAAATATATACACTCGGTGGCAGACACACGTATGCAATTTACATATTAACAACAGATTCTACTCTGTGAAACATCTGTGTAAACACTGAGTTACTTACTGACCTCATTGGAAAGGCAGAGAACAAACTCTGGCCAAATATATTCCACAGACACGAAAAGAACCCGAAATGACGGGTCTAAATTCAGCACCATTAAAATACAAAAAACGGGGGGGTTAAAAGAAGTCAGATGGTCGGCACCAGAGCTGGGTTATGTATTATGCATGTGCTTCATACACTTCTGTGTGTCGGTGGATTGGTATCCAAAGAAATAAGTTGAAGTTGTGACCTGTCTGCTTTTGATTTACTGAGGTCAAAGAGAGCGGATACCTCTTCTTCACGGAGAGTTATGTATGTAAATCACTGCCCAGATAAGCCAAGTGTGGGCAGTACCTCCTTGTTACTTGGGAAAAAATTCCTGCTTGGCTCCCGATTGCTGCTGCTCTGATACAAAGATGGATTTGCTGGACTTTTCCCTTTTTTTTTTCTTTCCTGGTGGAGTTTTGCTAAAGGTTTACTCGCTGAAAGCCTGGATGGGCTGTGAGTGTTTCATCCTCCTGAGCAGGGGCATTGCTCAAAGGGACAGAAAACGAGCTCCGTGTGAGTGTCAGCCGAATTCTCAGAACAACTCTGCCGTAGTGAATGAGAGTCCTGGGAAGTGTTTGCAGCCTAACACAAACGCAAAAAAAAAAAAAAAAAGAAAGAAAGAAAGAAAAGAAAGGGGGTTGGTATCTGGGCCAGAGGGTGAGAGCTGTTACATGTGTCCCTGTCTCCTGCTGCTTGGGGCCACCGGAGTTCAGGGAATAACAATAAGGAATTAGAGAGCAAGAGGCACGTGTGCTGCAGCTGATTCCGCCTGCTCCGAGCCGAGCCATTCGTCGTGCCCCGTGCAAATGAGTTATCGGGACCCAGCAGATGGGACTCCGGGTGTGCATGTGCCTGGCAGACAAGGGGACTTTGGTGTCACTTAACTTCTGCTTTATTGTCACAGCAGCTCTTTCTGCGGGATCGTCTCACTCATGGTTTTTTAAATATGTCAGGCTTTCTCTGGAGAAGTGAATGTGAGAGCTGAAAGAAGAAAACAAACAAACAAAAAAGCCCAAGCCCCAAACATTAACCAGACGATGGTAATTGCATTTACTGTGACACTTTTGGCATTTCCTCTTCTTATAAGGGGAAAGCTGCATCTGAAGTGACAGTGGGAAATAAAGAAAGGGTTTAAGTGTTGATCTTTTGTTTTAATGGTGGCTGTGGAGGAAAAATGCAAGGCAAAGCCTGTGGGTGTCACTGGAATAACTCTAAGCTTGAGTTCAGACTCAAACCAGGAAAAAGAAACAAAGTAGGATTAATCCTTTCAGCATTAGCTAGGCAGAAGTTAAATATATCAAATATTCCTAGATGTTAAGAAGAAATTGTTCCCTGTCAGGATGGGGAGGGCCTGGCACATGGTGCCCAGAGAAGCTGTGGCTGCCCCTGGAAGCACCCAAGGCCAGGCTGGATGGGGCTTGGAGCAACCTGGGATAGCAGAAGGTGTCCCTGTCCATGTCAGGGAGCTGGAACTGGATGATCTTTCAAGTCCCTTTGAACCCAAACTATTCCATCATCCAAGCTAAGCTGGTTGTTCTCTACAGTCATGGAGGACCCAGGGACAGAAGGGAGCAGGTTCAGTGCCCTCAGAGGCAGCTCTCACTCTCACAGCTCGTTCTGAAGTGAAGCTGTGAGCTCAGACCACTCACCTGGCATGTACCTCCCAAACTTTGGGGAGAAGGGGGTCACATTTGATGCTGGCTCCCATTTAAGTCAGGTTATTAGCTAAGTTTTCCTTTTCTGCTAGCAGGGTGAGCACTGGGAACAAAGGCCGGGAGCAGTGGGCACCGTGGCACATGCCTGTGAATGCTTTTATTGGGGTTAATGGTGCCACTTGCAGATTAAAAGGCTGCAGGAGCTCAAACATGTGCACATTCCCATGGGCTTTGTGCCTATCCTGAGAAAAACTGCTCCTGTGTCAGGATTACAGGGGAGCAAGGCATTAGCATAGCAGGGCAATGAATAAACAGCAAAATCTCTGGAAGGAGTTGACTGATGAATCTACAGGTTTTCTCAGGGAAAAATTTAGCTAATTTAACATTAAAGAAATATGAAAGTAGGGGATGTCAAGAAGTACAAAAGCAGCCCACTTGAAGTTTACTAAATTTTAAAAAAGGGGTTTTTTTGGTTAGCAGACATTTTCAGTTTTGACTTTCAAAGCAATTTATGGTAAAAGGAAAGACTAAAAAGAAGAAATAATTTAGATCTATTATAATGAAACAGTTCAACACACTAATCCATATCTATTCTTGGAAAAACTGGAATTTATTTTTTTTCCCAGTAAGTTTCAGAGGGGTCAAAGACTTATGGTTTTATTTAGCCTTCTGAAGAATTGGCCTGCATCTTGGTTAACAACCAGGCAGGTCAGGAACTTCAGTATATCCATGGATTAATGCAATTGAGCAGACTGAATTATGACTGGTTTTGTGTTTGACAGATACCTGGGCATACTTGTATATATATGGAGGGCCAGGTTGGGCAAAAAGAAAAAAAAATCTAAAATAAAATAAAATAAAATAAAATAAAATAAAATAAATAAAGTAAGGATACTTTGCATTATTCAAGCCACTTCCCTGAGCACTTACTGAGAAAATGTCCATCTATTCCAAAAAGCTAATCTTCACTCTGAAACAGTTTCAAAAGATATTCTTCAAGCCATAATAATTATTCATGCTATCTACCCTCTTCTCATATCAACTTCTACAGGAAAAGGAAATGGCTATTTCTTTGTGGTTAAACCTGCAAACTCATCCTATTACAAAACTACTGCTTCTACCCTATCTGCTTTGGAAAATTAGTTTGGTTGGCAAATTGTTGCATTTATTCTCAGCATCAAGAGAATCATCTAAATTTGAAGAAAGCACAGATTTTTTCTTTTTCAGCTTTATTAAAAATTACCTTGAATATTGTATTTACTTCTCTTATCTCCATTTCTTTAGCCCTAAGGAGGAATATCATCAGTTTGATTCTAATAATGCCTAGTGGGTCTGCTGTAAAAACTCTTTGTAAAAATGATCTCTCTACCCAAAAGACAGCAGCTTAAAAAGGGGAAGCAGATAAAGTGTGATTAGAGCTGGTTCTCTTTTTCCTGAAATATAAACAAACCTTGATATCAAAAGCCACCTTCTCCTTAAAATGCAGACTTGTTGGAGCAATCCTATTTAAAACCTCATGGAAGGTATTATCAGAATATTTTACAAAATTTCGTTGCATATTGAAAAGTAACTGTCAGGGATTTTTTTTTCCTGTACCTTTTTGGGAAAGAAAATGTTCCAATGGACAATTAAAAGCTTGTATATGGGTGCCCCAAGTGTCCAGTGCCAGGCTGGGTGGGGCTCTGAGCAACCTGGCGTAGTGCAAGGTGTCCCTGCCCATGGCAGGGGATTGGAACTGGAAGATCTTTAAGGTCCCTTCCAACCCAAACCATTCTGTGATTCTGTGAGGGCTTGGCAAAAATTTTGTCTCACCCTCACTGGGACAATAATAGTAACAATAGAAGAATATAAGAAAAATTCTCTTTCCCCCATCCCTGGGCAAGGATGAAAAAACAATAACTTAATATGGGGAGTCAACATGTGGGACACCTTTGCAGTTTTCCTTTCTTTTTACCTAAAAATCAGGAACTGAGTGTTGGCAGTGGTGCTTGAGGGGTCACCGGTTCAACCTGATTTGACGAATCTTCACTTTTCTGTGTCTGCATTAAACGGTCACGTTCAGGATGGCTTGATGGCTCTGATTCTCCCAGCTTCCCGTGCACCTCACCTGCCACTACCTCCCAGCTTGCAGATGGGGACAGTGCTGTGCTCCCTAATTACGAGCGTGAATAAATCCAGGGAAAGCAGAGTACCATTTAACTGCAGAGAAATGCTTAGCTCTGACAGCTCATTAAAGAAAGCACCATCTTTAAAGGAACTGATGCAAAAGGGAACATATGAAGCTTAACCCCGAGGTGGATTTGGCAAGGCAGAGCAATGCCAAATGTCCTTTATGGATTGCACTAAGAATCTGTGGGCAGCAGTAAATGCCAGGTCAGGTGTATGGAGTCTGTGGCCTGTGATGTGTTTGCAGTGGATGGCAACTGGGTTATGCAGAAACATTAAATAAACTGGAATTTCCCTGTATAAGGACAAAGCTGGTGGAAAGGAACATTAGGACACAGAAGGTCAGACAAATGATAAAGAAATTATGAAACTAAATATGCAGTCATATCAAAGGTCCTCCTGATATTTCACTGGCCTGTTGAGTAACTTTGGGCAAGACACTTTGATAGATAAAACCTCATGGCTTTACATGAGACTTCTGCTCCCAAGTCATGTACGTACTTCTAAAAATCCTACTTTCACATCTTTCTAGCTGATTTCCCAACCATTTAAACTAATATCTGGGTGTCTGGTTTCATTATGGGGTTCTGTCATTTGGGTTTGGGGTTTTTTTGTGTGTTATGGAGTTTTCAAATCCAAACTTGGCATTTTATATAAAATAAAAACCACTTTAACACAAAAAATTGCTTAGAACAGGGAAATAAATTTTTTAATCCAATAATGTTAAAATAGCGTGTTTTGACACTTCAATTTCAACATTATTTTTTCTCTTTTTCTCTTTTTATTTATTTATTTCTTACTTATTACAAAATGAGAATTTTTAAACATTATAATTCCATTTAGAAAATACATAATCAAAGTTTGTGTTATGAATAAGATTGTTCTTTAGGAGAGATCAACCAAGCAAATATCTGAGCTAACCCAGAAGCTACACAGGGGAATTAAACACTTCATAACATTGTCAGACACTAGAATTCAGTTTTGCCTACTGTTAAATCTTTAGAGTGTTTCCTGGACACCTAGAACTGTCCCCCAAAGTGTTTGGGTCTGGCTCAGGAGGTGGAACTGGACATGGATCCTTCCCATGGGAATTCTGGTTATCATCATCCATGGTTTCAGATGTTCAGAAGATTAAAGGGTTTGGTGCAGGATTTTCCATGCCAGCCAGTCCCAGTACAAGACAACTGTCAAGCGTGTCAAAGTATAGGCAGCACCAAAATTATTCTGGAAGCTTTATTTGATCTCATAAATACATTGGGGTGATGGACTTTTTTCCATCCTGCAATCCTCTCAACTCTCAGCATAAGTTCATTTAAACACGAAGAAATGCAGCCCTGGCAAATGGTCCTTGGCAGTGATCTGTGCTCAAAGGCATCAAGGGTTAAAGTTTGATTTCAACCTAATTTTATTGCCTTGCAGTAGCTTTTTCTTCCCTCTAACTTGATTTTTCTCTCTCTACACAAGGGGAGAAAATCAGTTTTGACCTGCAAGCTGTTCCAAGCTCTAGCACAGGCTTCCTCCCTGATTTTGGATGAATTAGCTAATCCTGTTCAAAAGCTCCTCCAGATCACCCAAAAACAAGCAGCGAGCAGCCACTGTCAAGCCTGATTTTATGGATTTCCTTACAAGTGTAATTAAGAAATGCACAGACTGACAAATAGGCACCCACATAAAGTTTGAATTGTAACACACATTGGTAGAGGAGTTTTATTTCCTGAGGAAATCTGTCTGAAGAAGCTGATACAAAGGAACAAGGTGGGGATATCTTAGAATCACAGAGTCACAGAAGGGCTTGGGGTGACAAGGACCTTAAAGATCATCTTGTTCCAACCTCCTGCCACAAGCAGGGACACGTTTCACTATCCCAGCTTGCTCCAAGCCCTGTCTAACCTGGCCTTGAGCACTTCCAGGGCAGCCACAGATTGCCTGAGCAGCCAGTTCTGGGGCCATCCAGTGCCATCTCCCCTTATGATGGTGCAGTAACTGAGGTTGTATTGGGGGTGCATATTCTAGTACGTCAAATAATAACCCCACAGTTGCAGGGCTGCGTCAGTCTGAAGAATTCTAGGGTCCCTGTTGATCCCGTATCTATCTATCAGTCCCATAAGGATGCCTTGGGTACTCCAAGGAATTAAGGGTGACAGTACCTATACACTTTTAGGCAGTTAAATTGGGTCCTCCATGATGAGACGGCCGTGACAATCACGTGTTCCTCCTGCATCCTCATTTTCAATGAAATAGCGTTTAAGCCCCAACTGATGTAATTCTCTACCGTATTCACAATCAATATTTTACCTTTGAATACTCAGCATCTTACCCAGTAACTACCTGCGCTTTTCTAAATTATTTGAGGTTTTAGCTTGAAAAATTCTCTTGGAGATAAACTCCATGATCTAATCATACATCTTGTCGCTGGTTTTGATTATGCCAACTTGATTTTTACTCTTCTTTTTGCATTGAGTGACTAAAGTTGAAGTTTTAGACATTTTCTCTGGGCTACTGACTGTTTTACAGACATGTTTGGTGTCTTACTAGGTGTGTATGTACCCAAACACACTACACACACATATATTTATTTTTCAGAAGATGTAAATAATATATTTGATTTGGATATATTAATTTATATAATATCTATTAGTATATATACCATGGATGGATGGTAAGGTACAGGCAGATACTGTTATGACCCCAACAGGTTTTTTATATATTACTGTAGAATATGTAATTGCCAAGTATTAGACTCAAAATCTAGTTCAGCACATTAATTTACACTGGCTCGAGTAATAACTCTATTGTATGGGCTGAAAATGTAATGAAAACCCTCAGCAAGAAGTTAATGAAAACTCGAGCTCCATTGAATAATGTGGAGGACTTTACAGCTGTCCCAGTGAGATCCTCTTGCTTATACCACATCGCAAAATAAAAGTTGGAAGTTCTCATTATTGCTTTGGAGGAAGGTTATTGTAAATAGCAGGTTATAATTGCATTTGCAAAATATAATCAGTTGATACCTCTTTGAAATGAGGACACTCAGTTAGAAACTGAGGGGCACAATAAAAACTCATCTTAGTGAGAACATACCAAGGATGGAGAAGTCACCTTAGGGGAAAGAGGAATAATACAGAGGGGCGCACAGGGTACTGGCAAGAAATGTGAAATAAAATTCAACCTGAAAAAACTCAAGGTAAAGCATCCAGGAAAAAAAAAAAAGAAACAAAACAATTCATGCAAAAAGATTGTGTGGCAAGTGAGACTCAGGCAAAAAAAGGCAAAGTGACTTGAAATAAAAGTGATCTGCAAAATAGCCATGAGGTTGTGTCAGGACATAGAAAATAAAATGGTTTTTCAGAGATAACATTACAGAGTTTCTATCTTGTTTCCTTATATCACTCACCAAAAGGAAGCACACAAATTTTAAGTCCTGCTCCAACACTGAGGGAACTCAGTGGCAGCCTTGATGGACTTGTCAAGTTTGGAATTTTGCCCATGCCCTGTTTGGGCTGGATGGGGTAACGCAGGAAGAGAACTCAGAGCTCTGCCTTTGTGGTAGTGAAGAGCAAGGCTGAGACATCACTAAAGAGGCTGGGAAGGGCTGTCTTATGAAAAACTAATATCCATGTAGCTTGGCTAGAAAATGACTAAAAAGAAATAGAAAAATTGCCTATAGCCATTTGAAAGGTTTAAATGCCAAAGAAGGTGAAGAGTTATTTAGGGTGTGGACATTGCCATGAGCAACGGAATTAAATTAATTAAAGGAACGTAGAGGCTGACTACAGGAGGGGAAAAAGTAGTCCTAAAGTGACTTTTAAACAGCCTGTCACTGGTGGAAGCTCCATTAATAGGGTCATTTAAAATTGAAAGAAAAAAAAAAGGATAAAATCCTGTTGGGGATAATTCTTCAAAAACCAAGGTATGTGACAATGTGATCTAAAGACTTTAAGGACAGAGGAGATCATAATAATCCACTTATTATACAGGATGTCGGGCAGGAGAATTCTAATAGTCCCTTCTGGCCTCATGCAGTCTGAATCTATGGGAGCAGAGGTGGGCAACAACTTCAGGACAGCTCTCAAAATTGTTACTGAGGTAAAACTCCCACTGAGCCTGAGACAGACGGCTGGTTTTATGTGGAATGGGAAGGGAGAATCCCAGAAACATTCATCTTTGCCTTCTCACTGTACACACGGCCATATTTTGCTCTCTCAACCAAAAGGCTGGGTTCTGTCATTGAATTGGTTATCGTTGGCACAGTATTTGTGTATTAGGACCAGTGAGTGAATCCAACAGGTTTCAGCCTGACTTGTTCAGTACAAAGTGAAGCTGAATATGTTCTTTATTTCCCTAAGTTCATGACTGCACTGACTTAACTTTATCTTACAGAAATGCCCTCCCACCCTACCCAGTCAATCACACCAAACAGAACAGGAGCACTGAAGCTGGGAATATTGGACGCAGGGAAGAAAATACTATAAACTGTAAATCAAAGATGATGTCTAGTTTATGAGAATTTTGCCTGAAGATATAGTTTTTATTCCCAAAAGCCTCTTTGCTAAAGCATTTATTACTGATCCTAATTCCTCTTGCAAATTTAGTTAATACTCATAGATATCTTTTGCATACAGAGTAGCACACATGCAGCTACACTAATGTCTCTCAGTCGCTGATGGAGGCCTGAACAGAGCAGACTACAAAGTGCTTGGGCAGACAGCTGAGAGGAATATTCATCTAAAAATAAAAATGTTTCTGCTTGTGGAAATAATTTGCATTTAGTTCAATTTCTATTGTTCTAATTAGACTTGCCAGGAACGTACCGTAGCCATATGGGTTTCCTCAAATACCCAAACCTGGCTGTAAAGTGAAAAGGGGACCAATATTGTGCAGTAGAAGAAAAAGGCATTGACATGACTTTCATGTCTTAATTTTAGCTAAACTCTTAACACAAAGGACACTTCTACCACCACCAGCATAAATGAATCATTTCCACCTTAAGCAGCCTTCTCTTTTTTTCTTGCATTCCTTTTTCTGTAATCATTTCATCATGGACTGGTTTGGGTTGGAAGTACTTGAAAGATCATCTGGTTCCAGCCCCTGCCATGGGTAGGGACACCTTCCACTATCCCACATTGCTCCAAGCCCTGTCCAACCTGGCCTTGGACACTTCCAGGGATGGGGCAGCCACAGCTTCTCTGGGCAACCTGTTCCAGGGCCTCACAACAATCCCAAGGAAAAAATTATTCCTAATATTTAATCTAAATCTGTTCTTTTTTTTTTTTTTTTAGTTTAAAGTCACTACCCCTTGTCCTATTATGCCATGCTCCTGTCAGATGTCCCTTTTCACCTTTTTTTGTAAGCTCCCCCTAAGTGCCGAAAGTAAAAAAAACTTCAGTTTTTCAGAATTCACAGAGCCTCTACCTACACAGGTAGGAAAACCAGCTGGGTGACAAGGGGCTCAGGAGTCAAGGATTTAGTTCTAGCTCTGAGCAACCTTGTCCTACTTCAACTGCCCAGTCTATAAGTCTCTGTTTGGCAGCCCTGAGTGGTACTGGGCTGGACAACTGAGTGGATAAGAGTCTTTGGTACAACCCTAAAGTTCGCATTCAGGAGCATGTTATATCCCAGTTCAGGAAGGTAGGACCTCTACGTAAGTCCAGGTAAATTCACCTGGAATAAGATTTTATTGTCAACACCATCAAAATAAAAAGGTGCTGACAACACGCAAGAATTATTCCAAGAACAACAATAAGATCAAAGGTGGGAATGGTGGTATTATTAGGAGCAAGTACAAGGGTAGAATAAATAAAGCATTGCTCATAGATGGTTAACAGAAGCATAATAACAGTATGCAAATATTCAGAGTGTAATTGTCAAGGCTTGAACAGTGAGTATGTAGGAACTGAAGGAAAGCTTTCCTGGGATTCACGGGGATAGCAAGTGAAGCTGAAGGGTTGAAATAGCATTTAAATGGGGAACGATAATTCCCAATAATGTGCAATAATTCCCAGTTCAAGGGAATTTTTGATGACTCGAATGTAAAAATTCAGGTTAATCGAGTTACCCATGTTGTTATTAAATGGGAATAGCAACTTATTTGGAGAAAATAAAGCTAGTTATCATAAAAATAATTGATAACTGCTTTCCTGAAAGAAAAACCTGCCCATACATAACAATGTAGAGACTTATGACAGTACAATTCCAGTTGTATCCATTGCATTGGCACAGGAAAAGTTTCATGAATTGGTGTTTCTCTTGCTGCTATATGTGATTTCCAGAATTTTGGCTCAGTTATGACACTATTATCTCAGTTTGATTAACCCATATGAAGTGTGTTATTGTTGGGACTCCGTGGGCTGAGAGAGAACGGAAATATTACCACCCAGACATCTTGTTTGAACAAGGATAAAGATAAAAGAAATCTTTTTGAGATGATATCTGATGCTGGAAAAGTATCAAATCTCTGTGCACAAACTGAAAGTGGATTATTTAGCCAGTGGGTAACGTTGTAAGAGTCCCCACCCTGATGATTAAATCTCCAGGTTTGGAGTCCTCCAGAAGAAGGAGTTGAGGTGCACTTGGAAAAAGAAAAGAAAAGAAGAAAATATTTTTAGTTTTCAAACATAAACCAGCCAGAAGAGATGACTGGAATGAAATGTTCCTGTCATGGGCAAAATAAGTTTCTTCTTTAAAAAATGAAGCAATTTATTTGGAGGACAATACCGAGTCTTAAGAAAAATCACGTGAAAACAGCCAGACTGCAATCTATTCTGATGCTTTTTTTGTGGTGATTTATAGAATCACAGAATCATTGCAGCTGGAAAAGACCTCTCAGGTCTTTGTGTCCAACCATCAATGCAGCACTGCCAGGTCCACTACTAACCCATGTCCCTAAACACTTTTCTACATTTTTGAACACTTCCAGGGATGATGACTCCACCACTGTCCTGGGCAGCCTGTTGCAATGCCTGACCACCCTTTCAGCGAAGAAATTTCTTCCCAATATTCAATCTAGAACTCCGCAATTTAGTTCATGTGCAGAAGACCTCAATCAGAGAGAACAAGAGATAGAATAATGGATTTTATGAAATGTTACAGTCGGAAGAGACAAGGCACGTGGCAGTTCCTCCACCAACCCATCCTTTATACAGGCTGGAGAATTTCTTTTAGTGATTTCTGGTGTATAAAGACCAAAGAACATCCCTTTGCTGGGTTATGCTCTCTGTAACATCATAGGATAAAGATATTTTTGAAATAGTCAAGGGCTGCTGTAGGGCTGGAAAGAGCAGCTGAGCCCCACAGCTTGATGCCTTCCCCTGACACCCAGATCCCTTTTCTCCATTCCTTCTGCCACTTTTTCTTCCCCTCTGGAGCATCAGAGAGAGAAATAAGCACCACTTTTTTTTGGAGAAAACAATTTTGGAAAGGGGTTAACTGGGAACAGGCTGCTAAATAAATGTAAAGGTGTGAAACTTGGGCCAAAACTCAGCCCAGCAGGTGCTCCACCCGTTGGCTTCACTTTGCTAAGCCCTATCTTGTGCAGTCTTTGTAGGTAACAATCTCCACAGCTATAATTTTATTTTGCTTTTCTTCCTTGTTGGGGTTGAAACATGGCCCATTTCCCTTGGTATGAGCTCACAGATCCTTATCAAATCATTTCTTTGTGATAAACAAAGGAGGTTAAGTTTCTCCATTTTATTTCAAGACATTATTTCAAGACCTGATTCTGGACACAGACCACAGAAGAGTTTTCTGGCCCTCATGATCAGAGTGCTGCGGTAGAGATTAACCACGACAGGTGAACCCTCCTGAAAACTTTTCAAATCCCTTCTTAAAACTTAGATTTTATTTCTTTTCCATATTATCAGCGCTAATCTCTTCCGGTGCCTAACACTTTTCACCAGAAAAAACTCTTTATTGCATTGTGCCCTCGGGCTCTAACAGCAACCAAGTAAACGCTTCACCTTAGGTTGTGTAGGTGATGTCTCTCACTGCCAAAAAGGTTAATTTTAGCAGTACCTTCTGTGAGATGATCACTTTTAAGACACCCACAGCCTGGGATATGCTGGATACCACTGTTACCCACACATGGAGTTCTGCCCACTCTTTCTCATCATCTGAATATCACTTCTTTCAGAGAGGTAAAGTAGTTTTTTTAATTAGACTGCTAACTGAAACAGGGTATTTAGATGCTTCAACACCTTTGTGCCAGGGTGTTCCACCTGATTTTTAGGCTCAGGTCTCTCTCATCAAATCTTCCTGTGTGATGTTGCACATGCTCTACTGGACCACTACCAGAATTACTGGCCTGGATTAGGCACCTGTGTTACCCTCCTAATATCAAATCACACAACCCTAAAGTCGATGCAAACACAAGGCAAATCTTCCAATGACACTTAATTTCTACCAGTAACTTGTTATAGTTTATAAAAATTTCCATCAAAAGTAATATATGTAGTGTATTTTTTCTCCATGCAATCTGCCATAAATCACACTGCAATTAATTTTCATAATACAGATTTTAATTTTTTTTTAGATTGAATTCAATTAATTTCATTTCACTTTGAGATGTGGCATGTCATACAGCTGATCAAAGCTAATCCATCTGAAATCTTACAATATTTAATGCATAGGAATAGCCACTTTTAAAAAGTAATTTATTTCAAATTTTAGGTATCTATTTCAGGATGAAAAAATTGACAGACCTGGAGTATTTTTTCCAATTTTGACTGGGGAGAGGACTTGCTGTGACTGATCTTGGCACAGAAATTTAAATTGCAATTATCTACTTTCAGTCAAGTGAATCTCACTCTTAATGTCTGATAAAATAAGGTTGCCAGGATGAATGCAAGAGTTGTGGGGGAAACCAAGATCTGAAACATCATGCAGAGGTACCTGAGCTGGTTCTAAGTGTGACTGGATCCTGGAAGCACAGAGGTGCTGGGATGACAGAGGAACTCGGCTCGGTATAGCCAGCCTCAGTGAAAATACTCTTCCTCGTATGCTGGGAATGAACCAAGAGTTTAGGATTTTTGAAGGGTAGTTTTGAGGTAGATGTTCACCTGTGCAACCTCTCGATTCAGAAAATGTCCAGCATCTCTTTTTATGATAGAAGAAAAACTACCAAATTTTAACTGATATCAGTATAGAGAACTAGCTTTAAATAAGCACTGACATAGAATCATGGAATGGGTTGGGTTGGAAGGGACCTTAAAGATCATCCAGTTCCACCCCTGCCACGGGTAGGGACACCTTCCACTAGCCCAGGTTGCTCCAAGCCCTGTCCAACCTGGCCTTGGACACTTCCAGGGACGGGGCAGCCACAGCTTCTCTGGGCACCTTGTGCCAGGGCCTCACTGCCCTCACAGGGAAGATTTCCTTCCTAATATCCCTTTCTATAATCTCTTTTTCCCCCTAAACCTATGTGGCTTTGCCACAGCCTTTTAGCAGGTGGCTGATTTCTGCCACTAGAGGTGGTTGTACCTCACTGAGAACAGAAATAATTTGCTTGGATTGTGCTATCAAACCAAAATCAACTTGATTGCCTTTTACTGGGAATGAACAGGATTTGTGCTGATTTATTGCAGAGGAAAATTTTGTCCTCAGGTTAAATTCACATTGTAAATGACCTGAGACCGGCATGTTAAAGGAAACCAAATATGATAACATAAAGTGATAAGTAGGTGTTCAAAGATTTTTGTGCTTAAAAACAAGGATGAAAAATCTAAATTACATATAAGTTTCCAATATTTAGATGAAAAAATACTAATAGAAAATCTATTTTACTTCACTAGAAATTGTGAAGTGAAAATTAAAAAGGAAAACCTTAATGTTGTTAATTTTTTTAAATGATGGATATTTTTTAGCTTGAAAAAAATCAAATAGATTTCTTCCTATGAAACTTTTAGATTTCAGTAGATCTCCTCACCTTTTTTTTTTAAACAAATGATGTTTGAAATAGTCTTGTGATTACAAATCTGTAAATTATGTAGTGCCGAAAACATGGAAGGTATTGCAAATTGTGACTGGTTTTTCTTAGGGGTGAGTTCTGTGTCCATAGCTCCTGAACACTCAGTTCTGACAGGTTTCACCTTATGCTTCACCCCCTAACGTTAAAAGTATAACTGGGAGGAGGCGTGTTTCTGCCAGCCCCCACTCCGTTCTGTTCTCTAATACTGTAAAATAACAGCACTGATCAAAGAACCAGAGTGACTCACCAACAAACACCAGGCCAGTTATGGCATCTTACAACACTTATCTGTCACAATATCTTCTGGGAAAGTTGGGTCTTGGAGTGAAATTTCTACTGCTTGTTACATGTAGTTAAGGGCAGAAAAACCCCACCACTGCAGCCTCAAAAGAACTTTACCATATTCATTAGGCAGCACAAGGGTGATCGGAGCAGGGAATCGCTGCGTTCCTCAAGAGAAAAGGCAGGATCTAACATAGCCTCCAGGAGACTTTTAATTCGGAGGCACAAACGATTTGATGGCCATTAAACGTAACAGCTGGCAACAGGAGGAGCCAAGAAGGAATGCGGAGCCAAGGCGAGATATTTCTGCTTTCCTGGGATGAAGTGTGAGAGAGTTCACTGATACTCCGCGCTGGATGTCCAATGGATGGTAACAGCAAGCGAGACACTCACACATGAGTCACCCTCCGTGTCTGCAGCGTAACAGTGATGGAAAGTGAACTTTTTGCGTTATGGGCTGGCAGAGCCTGTGCCGACTGCGGAGCTTGGATGCTGGGAGCAGCAACAAAGTTGGCAGATGAAGCAATGATTGGGTTTTACATCCTTAACTGGCTCCTGTTTAGGGGGAGGGAAAGGGGATCCTGCTCTATCTTGTGATGATTTGGCTGCTTTAAACAAAGCTGTGATTCTTGGGGATTAGGAGATTGTTCTGTCAGAGCTTCCTTTTCACTCCAGCATCTGCTTTTAGTGGCTGTCAATCACTGTTTAGACACTAAATCTGGTATAATCCTTCAAACATTTTCCTTCTTCTTTAAACACTGTAAATGCCCCATCCCTGGAAGTGTTCAAGGCCAGGTTGGACAGGGCTTTGAGCAACCTGGTCTAGTGAAGATGTCCCTGCCCACAACAGGGATGAGTTTTAAGGTCCCTTCCAACCCAAACCATTCTGTGATTCTGTGAAACAACCTGGAGGTTATAAGATGATAGAAGCTGGTGCTTTAGAAATGGCCCATGTTGGTGTCCAAGTGTGGTCCTCACCTATGGGTTATAAATCAATGTCTGCCTTGATTTCCAATTTTAATGCTGAATTTAGGAAAAATAGTGCAGGTTTACTGCTATTTTGTAGTCTCATGCATAACTTCATGAGACTCATTCTGGAGAAGGAAGATTTGGACAAAGTTCAATGTCCCAAGTGTGAGTCTGCTCCACACCACTCAGGCAGTGCGAAAGGGAGTAAAAAATGGCATAAAATATCGTTTTGCTCACTCTTACTGGCTTTTTGCACTACTAGAGACACATTAGGAGGCCTTAGCACGTATGAGAAGTAGTTTCAGCTGCTTTTTAAACTCCCTGGTATGCATACTCAAAATGATGAGCACTGGGATGGGAAATCTGAAGAGAAACACAGCTGCAACAAAAGGACACACATTTTATATTTGATTTTTTTCCCTTTTTTTTTTTTTTCCTTTTCCTTAGATGCAACAATTAGGTCTGGAAAGGGAGAGATATGTGCTGGCAGGGAGCTCTGCAGCATTTGAAAACACTCTCTGCAGTAGAGTCTCAGAGTTTATCTCTTACAGTTACCCTCTGTTGCAGGAGGAGTCCTGATGCTCCTGAGGGAGAAAAAATATCTCAGGAAAGAAGTTACCTCTAAGTATGAGCATGGGGACATGTACATGGGCACATCTGAGTGCGTGTGCACGTGGTGGATGTGCCTTATGCTGAAACCTTCACATATAAAAAATGTAAAATGTGACATCTCATAATATTTTCATATTGGGTAACTACAGTGAATATTTTGGCAAGGGTGCTTAATCTAAAATGTTCAATTTTAATCAGCTTGAACTATGGTCTGTCTTTCTGCAAACTGAAAACCACCAATCAATTTTCCTTTATCTTTTTTTCTGTTTTTCTTACCCAAGGCAATGCCTTTTGTAAAAGGGTATTTATTTTTAATGGATTTTTTAATGAATTTTTCAGTCAAGCTATTAATAATGCCATTAATTATAGGCAGCTTGTATTAAAGTGCATGCTGGCCTCTTAATCCTGACCCCCAGCTATTGGCTCCCAGCTAATCCAGCCCGGTGCTTGGCAGCGGTGCCGGCCGCAGCCCGTGGCTGCTCGGGAGCAGGGAAAAGACGGGACTAAAGGATAAGGAGGGATGGGGAGGAGCGGGGAGGGGGCGAGCGGCGTTCGGAGTCTGTACTTCGCCAGAGGGGCTGAAGTTTAAAGCCAGATGATGTGTTAGTGCAGGGGGGATAATCCTGGAGATGCGGTGCCAGCACTTGGGAGGACCTTTCCCGGCGGAAGGCTTTGCTCTCCCGAAAGCCCTGGCAGGTTTGATAACCCCCAGGAGCCCCGCGCCGGCTTCACCTGGGGCGGTGGAGCGCGACGGCCGCCCCGCTTCAATCTGCTTAAAAGATCGGGCAGACAGAAGGCTCTGGCCACATAATAGATTCCTTTCCCTTCCCCAGGCTGCTCATCTGACAGGATTGTTACGAAACTTGCTAATTATCGGCTGGTTGAAAGATAATGAAAGGGCCCCATCCTGCGCGGTCAGAGGAGAGAAACTCCTGTGATTAGGAGCAGGACCAGATCCAAAGAGTTTCCAGGCTTTGTGCATGGATGCACATCCCTGCGTTTTGATTTCTGGGGTGATTGAAGATGTTAGAGAGATCTTAGAATTCATCATTTCACGCCTATGAAGTTTTAACCTTTTTTTTTTACCCCTAAATAGTCTTTTTATTCCTGTACATAGTTTTGTTTGCAATACATTTTTCTTTAAAATTCCTGTCTATGTACATTGCGAAAATTAAAAAAAAAATTAAAACAAAAGATACATTATCCCCATTTTAAGTGCTTGTGGAACAAAGGATTGTGCATTTTCCCTGCTGCAGGGCTTCTCTCTAGGCTGCTCTCCACGGCTGCAGGGTACAAGTTTCACATTCAGGAGCTCAAGGAGGAAAAATTTTATCTGTTGAAGATCAGGCACCCATAGAGGTGTTAATCTGATATTTTTTGGTAACTAATTTGAGCATTTAAACATGTGGTTTGGTCACTGAATTTGTTAATGATTTTTAAAAGCCAACAACGTGAGGGGCATGAGGCAGATCCTGACCCAAGAAATAGAAAATTTGTAGCTGGGATGTTCTGGAGAGAAAATTAGCTGAGGAGTTTGTGTTCTTTGGGTTTTAAAGTTTCCCTAATTTTGTTCTTTGTTTTTGTTCTTGCAATTGTTACAGAAATGTGTCCTTCAGAGTGACAGAATCACTAAGGTTGGAAAAGACCTCTATGATCATAAGGTCCAGCCATACTTCAGGAAGATGATGGATCCCAGGTGTGTGTTTGGTGCTTCACTGCTCAACACAGACTTTGGAAATGTTGTTTGTGCAGCCCAAGCCCAGCTTTCCCCATGTCCAAAACCAATACCCCCAAAGTCTTTCATTCTTTCTAATCACTGAGCAAGTTTTTCAACTGCAGCCCCAAACCTGGAGCTTTTTATGGAAAAAGCAGTGGCAGGCTTGGGAAACACGTGGCCCCTCTGACACCATCATCCTGCATTAATTCTCTATCCCTGTTTACTTTCCAGTGGAGGATCTTTGTGTCTCAGTGATTGCCTCTGGATTTAGGGATCAGCAGTTAACAGGATGGACACAGGAATGATTTCGGTGACTGCACAAGGAGTTATGCATGGTAAGGATTTGCTCTCAACACTATTTCTCTATTTTTGTTACCTTTTTTCCTCTGTTGTAAACAGATTATCTTGACTTTAATAGAATCACAGGAAAAATCAAAATACTGTAAGCATTTTCCCAGAAAAAAAAACAGCGTTGGATTTTGTAACTGGAATGCCCCAGTTTCCTAAAGGGCTTACAGATTCTGCAGGTCTTCTCTTACTCACCAGTGCTGCTGTCACCACATCCTCTTAGACAGTAAATGCCAGGTAAGGAACAGAGAGGAATAAAGTGAGCAGGACCACTATGGATAGGAGCTGACTCTCCTAAATCCTTCTCCAGAACGTTAATGTGGGGAATTCAGGCATTTGCCTATTGAAAGGTGTCCCTGCGTATGGCAGAAGGCCCCTTCCAACCCAAACCATTCTCTGATTCTCTGATTCTACATTGCAAAGTTTCTGTTGTAAAACAACAGCAGATTAAGAAGGTGCAAATGCATTCCAGAGCTGTAGAATGTGTTGGATGCTGTGCCCACATTACCAAAGAGAAAAGGGCAATCCCATGAAAAATAAATCAAAAATACCAAGACATTGCTAGACTTTTTTCTTCAGTTAAAATTTTAGTTTTAGGGGTTTTTTTCCATTCTGTGTGAGGATGTTCAAGATTTGCCTGGTGGAAAAAGAACTGAAACAAATGTATGGTCTTTTTAAAGAAAATCAAACAAATTATAGCAAGTATTTCAACAGCACTCCCTTTTTTTACTGTATTCTTAAATAAAATACACCACAAGACAAATGCAACTGATAATTCTTTGTTATTTTTATGTACTTCATCTATTTCACACTCATTTCTTGTCAAAATTAGAACAACAGATACACAAGTGCAACAAACTAGAAAGGACCTCAGGGCCTTTTGTGGAATTATAGACTCATAGAACTGTTTAGGTTGGAAAAGATGTTTCAAGTTTAGTCCAAGTGTTGACCCAGCACCGCCAAGGCCACCACCAAACCACGTCCCCAAGTGCCACAGGTACACATCCTTTAAATCCCTACAAGGATGGTGACTCCCGATCACTGGAAACTCAACGGATCAATTTTCAAATCCAAGAGAACCACTTGGATAGCTGGGATAGTGTCAGCCATGTCCCTCTTCCCAGTTAGTCCATACACTGGTAGATTTGTTGGCATCATTGAACTCATTGGTGTGTTTATACCTGTTTTTTAGATGAATCAATTTTTTTTAAGATTTACCTGAAGGAAGTTCTGAAACTTTTGAGATTCGCCTGTTGGTAGCATCCTCTCTGCTTGCCAGTTTTCCAAGAGAGCAGGGATTTTGCAGTCCCAAATGAAAAGGATATATCAGCCTGTTATTCTGAAGGTCAGATTGAAACTGGGTTTGATCAGACAAGAATGAATGAATAACCGAGTGTTCTGGCAAGATAACTGTAAACATATCTAAGAGAAGTGAGTGAGATGATCTTAGCAAGCTTTCCTGAGCCATGTGATTTTTTTTTGCCATCAGAAGGCTATAAATTAGTTGGAAATTTGTTATGAGTTAAAAATGGCCCGGTTTGGCTCCAGCACTCACTAAGTTTCACTAAATATACATACACATATACATCATTCTTGATAAAAGTGAGGACTCTGATTATTGTCAGAGGCTTTAAACTTCAGTTTAATTTTTTCCCCCACTGCTGAAGGAGTATTTTTACCAAATTTTATAGAAGTATAAAAAGGACAGAAGAAGGTAAAACTGATTCAAATTAATTTTGGGTATATTTCTGCATAATGTAACTGGAAAGTTTCTCCCACAAGATTTCTCTCATTTTGGGATATATTTTTTCTAATTCACACTAATTTAGTAATATGTATAAGTGAGAGCCTAGTTTGGAGGGTAAAGGGAGTTACACGTGTGCTCAAGCTCTTGCTAAATTGGATCTTGATTAATTTTTGTACATCTATCTTATTATTGCATAGCTCAGGAAAGCTGCCAGTCCCTGCCTGCAAAGGGAACTTGAAAGGCTTTCAGCACATTAGAGAGTTGGCTTTTCAGGTCAAGGCTGAGATCCAGTGAAAGGGAGGAGGAATTGCATTGTGCTTGCTTGACCTATGCAATATTTTATTTTTGGATAAACAGAGCGCTGCAGCTTCCAGTTCTTTTCTGATGCGTCAGGCTTCACAAAGGCTGCATTCAGCAAATAGGGCACACGGTTTCAATACGAGCTCTGTTTCTCTTTTCTATCTCACTCGTTTCTTTTTGTAAACCTCCTCGTGGACTATATATGTTTAATTGCAGATCTCATTTGATTCTTTTTTTTTTCCTTCCTTGCACATGACATGGAAAAAAAAAATAAAGAGAAGAATGATCGGTTTTGATTTTTCTCTGCTTGCCTCAGTATGGGTCAAGGATTTATAACCTTATACCAAAAATTGCCTTCTGACAGGAGCAGCTTAGCTGAAATCAAGTAGTTGGATCATGTAAATCTGTGTAACTATATTAATTTAAACGGACTTCTGAGATTTATACCAGCTGAGGACCTGGCTTGGAGGAAAAACTTCTAAGAGAAAGTGT
>WEIT01018786.1:171224-232031 GCA_013389985.1 Dryoscopus gambensis
GTAGTACAACTGCTTATGTCATTCCTGAGGAGTTTCTCTCTACCCTGACTGATCTTTCCAAGACCAGGTGTAAAGCCCTGAGGAGAAATAATCACTGAGGCTAAAAATGGTGGGACTTAAAAGAATGGATAACTTTCACCTGTACATGCCCTAATGCCATAGAATCTGCAAGTAACCTTTAATGAGTCACCAGAAAGGACAGTGAGGTGCTGCCTGTAATGAGCCATAATAGCAGCATCTAGGGGCTTCTTTTCTCTGTACTGACAAATTCTGACTGATTCTGGTGTTTTTGAGTTTCCATTTTCGTCCCAGATCAGAATATTGTAATGTTCCTTCATTCATCAGGAGATAAGTATTTTAGATACATTGTTTATTTTATTATTAGCATTCTGCTGCATTCCTGTACATGCTTGAGAAGATTCTATGACACGAGGTTGCAAGACAGTGAAAAAAACCCCAAACAAATAAATTTGAGTTTTTCCCATGAGGTAGAGTTGCAGTCTGTACTATCTTTTATGTACAGTGAGACTCCCTGGTGTTTCACTCATACATGGAAGATTCAGACCTTCATTAGAGATACCTTAAAATAGATGAGATTTGGCTCAACTTTACATTTTGGTTTTGGCCTGCTGTTGCCTTGAGCATTTTGTGGCACAGAATTCACACGTTTGAGAATGTCTTTTTTTTTCTTTATAAGATATGGATGTTTGTATCACAGAATCTTAGAATGGTTTGGGTTGAAAGGGACCTTTAAGATCATCTAGTTCCAACCCCAACTGCCGCAAATGTTTGTAACAAGCTAAACACTATGAATTTTTGATGCATAAGCCTATATAATTTTATTGTTATTTGCAAACACATATCCAAGATTCCATTCCGTAGTTCATAAAACCAATACTACTACTTCTATTACTACTAGTACTACTGATGATGATGATAATGCTCTATAAAGTATCCTGGGACCAGGAGGAAATGTCAGATACTGGCACATAAACGGCACATCACAGTCTCTGTTCTTTCACCAAGTCTGAAATAATTTGCAGGTTGAAATCATTTCACTTTCACAACAGATGGGAAAAATTCCTGGTTTTTCGCTACAGAATGAAGTGTTGAAAGATGAAGAAGCTGTTGAAGAGATTAAGAACATCAGAATAATTTGTTAAGCATTTTGACAGTGTGAGTGTCCAGCCACAGTTGTGTCCTTCTGGTGCAGCAGATAAATGGCAGTGAATCAAGATCTGGTAGTGACTCAGGATTTGCTGTGCCTCTGACTGGAAATGACTGTTTCTGAGGCTAAATTATCATGAAAAGGAGCTCAGCATAACAGAACATTTTCTCTCTTTGCCTCTTTTTTTTCTTTTCCCATTACTTCTTATTCTAATAAGGACTTAAAAAATGAGACCCAAATGACCAATAGAAACCACAAAGCAGCATTTTCTAGCATTAATATGCAGAATGGACCACACTATTAAACTCTTTTTCTTTTCTCACAAATCAGCACAATGTTCACATTGTCTTGTGAGTGTGGAGGATGTGTGTAGAAGTAAACCAAGTTAGAAGAACCCAAGGGCCTCTCTAGGGCTTATGGCACCACTAGAAATCAGGAATTGTATTCATTTGCAAGGTCTCAGAAACCATGGTGATAGGTTCTGCTTTACATATATTGAGATATTCCTTCTCCCAGGGAAACTACAACCTCCTGCAGGACATGAGTAGCTCTTTATTGGAGCTTCTCTAATAGTAGGTTTTGCTGTGCCTACTCATTTTCCAATGTTTTTCCTCTGAAAACTACATGAAATCCCCTTATATGAGCAATGTTCTGACTCTGGAAGCAATCACATATTTTTATAGCCAGAGAAAAAAAAAGCACTCACATTTGTTTGTTGAATCTAATTTTCTGTGTAAAACAGGTGATAAAGTTTTACCTATTAACATCTGTTTTTAGCTAATTATCCATTTCTGGCTAAATCATATCCCTTGGTGAGCCAGTCTGTCTTTATATGAAAACACCAAAAATGGAGGCATTCATGGGACCCCTTTGATGTTTGTGTCGTGTCTTGGCCATGATAAGCATTGGTGCTCTCTTCTTGTTTTTCCCTTATCTAAATTCTCCATCTTCCTACCAGACCTCTCCAGTATTTTTCACAGTTGCATAAAAGGTTTACTTAAGGCCTTATATTTTATTTAAGAGACACAGACTCTAAATTAAAATCTTCCTACGATCTTCTTTGCAGAACTTTAAATTAAATGGAGCTCTTAATTATCCCACTGTAAGATTTTCTCTGAACCACATCCAGTTTAGAGCATCCCTCTGAGACATGCAGTGTAAATGAGCTATGGTAGTCTGACCAATGCAGTAAACAAAAGCAAGACTAGTTCCTTGATTGTCCACTTTATTCCTGTTTCTTGTCCAAGGACTACTCAGTTTACTGGACTCGGCACAGTTTTAGACATTCTTATCCAGCTGCTTTTTCTTTTGTGTGAGCTTTTTTCCCTGCTATCCAGAGGTAGGACACCTGGGACGAGTTCAAAGTTGCACCAGGATAGTCTTAGTCTGGGCATTAGGAATCATTTCTTTACCTAGAAGGTGATCAAACATGGAACAGCCTTCCTGAAGAAGTTGCTGATATTCCAGCCTGTCAGGGTTTAAGAGGTTTCTGGACAATGCCCTTAAGAACATGTTTGAACTTTTGATCAGCTGTGATCCCCAGGTGGATTAGATGATCATTACAGGTCCCTTCCAGCTGAAAAAATTCCACCTTTAAGGTGGCAGAAGGCCTTAATGGATGAAACAAAGAGATCCCAAAAACAATCAGAAAAAAGGCTCAAAAAACCTCAAAAGGAAGCATGCAAGAGCTGGAAGCAGGGTGGGGTGACCTAGGACAAGTGACACTATCCAAGTTTAGGGACAAGTGCAGTAAAACAAAAACCCACCTGGAGCTGAATTTCACAGGTGGTGTGAAGTGCAACAGGAAAAAACTTCTGCAAACACATATGGAGCAAAAGGAAGCCCCGGGGAAATGTTGGTTTGCTGTTGAATAGGGTTGGGGACAAAGAACACTAAAAAACATGAAGTACTCGATGCCTTCTCCATCTGTATTTACTAATCAGACTGCCCTCCATGAATCTTGGGGCCCCAAGAACAGGGGAAATTCCAAAACAAGGAAGATTCACCTTCAGTGGAGGACGATCAGGTTTGGGAACATTTAAACAAACTGAACATACTCATGTCCATAGGAGCTGATGGCGTGCACCATGAGTGCTGAGGTGTCTGCACAAGGTCACTGCAGGACACCTTGAGCTTTCTTTGAAAGGTGGCAGAAGTTCTATAAGGTTCCTAAGGACTATTAGAAAGCAAATGCCACTCCTATCTTCAAAACTAGCAAGGAGGAGGGTCCTTACACCTTCAAGGGAAAAAAAAAAAAAGACTTAATAATTCCTCAAAAACTCCACCTTGTAGTTGAAAGCAACAATCAGAATCCCATTTGTCTTTCTGTTCTCGAGACAAACACAGTTCCCTCCACAGCTTTTCATACATCTCTGCATGTTCCAGCTCTGTAACTGTGCTAGCAGTGATTCTTGGACTTTCTCCAGTTTTCAATCTCTCTCTTCCACAAAGAAGCACAGAATTGGGCAGACTATTCAGATGACTGAAAGCAGAATTTTCAGATGATTCATGAGAGCCAAAGAGTGGGAAATAATCCCTTCTTTTGACCTACTGGCTTCAGTCTTTTTGTGGCAGTCTCTACTTTTTAGAAGGCTCTGCAAGTAGAAGAGCTATACCTGCACAGGCCTGGTATGGGTCAAATTCTATTTACTGTCCAAGGTGGAATAAACCTGGAATGGATCCATCTGGCTCTGGGGTGAGATACAAGGGGTGATACATCAGCTTATGGGTGTCAATGGTCCATGGGCATATTTTGCACCTATGGCAATTCTGCAGGTAATTTGTGCCAACTTTAACTTATTTCTCCAGAAGGTAACATGATTCTCATTAGTTCAAATATGTCATGGGCTAAGAATGTGCACAAAAACTCCTACTGCGGCTCAGCTGACTTACAGCAACACTTTCCTCTGTGTCTGAGACCCAGTTTTCTATTTCTTAAGTCCTGGCAAAACAGGCGAGATGAAAGCGCCTCTCTCTGATATGTCACAAACATATCAGACACAAATCCTGGAAGAACTTCAGAGGCAGGTTTGGTTCTGAGCATCCTCCCTGGTCAGCTGCTTTGATGAACTGATCCAAAATCCTGACCTCAGTCACACACGAAATGTGGATCCAGGTCTGAACTGGACTCTGCCTGTAATGTGTAAATTCATATCTGTCCCAGCTATTAATAAATCATTGTCCGAATGAAGCTTGGACAGGTTTTCTCTGATCTCTGCTTCATTGATATCTCCTGAAAAAGAACTTCTTCTTTCCAAAAGCAACTTCTCTGTTTAATCTCTTTGTTCTTTTATGCTGCCATGAGAAACCTTTCTGTGGAAAGTCATACACTTTTCAATGTGAAAATTTGGCTAACTCTTTTTTTAGTAAAAGAGGTGCAAAAAAAAAAAAAATTAATGATTTTGTTCCTTACTGTCCTAAAAAGCAAATGTAATATGCAGAGGGAAAACCTGCTTGCACAGAGCAGACATATTTCTGGGCATCTCTGTAGTGAGCAGAGGGAGGATGTTCAATTAGTCTCTTTACCACAAGCTCCCCAGTTAGTTTCCCTCTGGAAAATAGGTGAGAAATTCTTATATTCCTCTCAATATGTTAATCAGACAACTGGTATCACAGTTCTCTAACTGTGTAATACCAGTCCCCCTTGGCAGATATATTTTATTTGGATAATGATGTGAAATTTAAGATCTACGTTTCAATTGTAGAGAGCCATAGGCAGTTGTCAATTTTAGTGACAGACATGAACCTGGAGCTAAATTCCTGTGCACAAGCAAAAATTCCAACAGGCGTAGAGCAATTCTGGTCCCTTAATAGAAATACATTTTCTCCCATTGAGGGGCAGTATTTTTAAACAGCGTGTTGCTTCTCCTGGTGCTGGCAAAGCCCAGATGTTCCCAGATGCTTCCTTTTACCTGGACAGTTTGGGAATTTCCTGTGAAATCTAATGGTTATCTGCTTTCCTGCCTAAAGTGGCCATTGCTGTGGTACCTAAGCACTGACACATGAATCTCCTGCCCTTTTTTCCCGTTGCTAAATGCAATTCTACCTTGTCATGACCCTTTGAATCCTGTGTCTTCCTGGACAGATCATAAAATAGAATCATAGAACTGTTAAAGTGGGAGAAGACCTCCAAGATCATCAAGTCTAACCTTTGAATTTTTTTAATATAATGATTTCAAATGCACACTATACTATCTCCAATTCACTTCAAAATGTCTTAATTCTAAGATGGCTTCTGTGTCAAGTGCAAAGGAGGGTTTTCTTTAGCTCTAGCTAAAAACTTAAAAAGTTGTTCAGAGTGGTTATTTAGACCTCTCTTTCCTTTTTTTTTTTTTCCTCTTTTTTCTTTTTTTTTTTTTTTTTTTTTTTTTTTTTACAAGCAACAGCCAACAGAAAATCTTTTTCTTTAAATACCAAATTTCTGGTATAAAATTTCAGGTTTCTTCTTTGACATCCCTTCCAACCCAAACCATTCTGCCATTCCATGATTTTATAATTTATTCCCCCAAATTGTGCAGTTGTACACACAGACAAGGTTCTCCCAGAGCCTCCTCTTCTCAAGTCTGAATTGAATAACTCCAAACCTCTCTGGGGTCCTCACTGAAAGAAAACTCTGTGGAACAAATATTTCTGCAACGTGGTGAGTCCTAACTCTGCGCAAATTTCTTTGCTCCCACACAGACTGACAGATCTCCAAGCCAGGGACAGATTTAGGCATCTTCTCTCTGGCTGAAGAACATCTTATCAGGTATTTTGGAAGTACCCACGCTTGTTTAGGGGTTAAGAGAAATAAATTGTGTGATCAGAGGTAGGCCGTGACCATTTTTCTAGTATAGCTGCAGCCACTGACCACATGGATGCTGGGTGGGTGTCACTGTCACCAGAGCAGGGATTTGCATCTGACCTAATCATCCAAACCGCCTTCAGAGACGCAGGAGGGGAAAAGGTCCTCCTGGAATGCAGTGTGTCTCATCCTCAGGCACGTTTCTAAAGCAGGTCAGATGGGTCAGGCCCTGGAAATGTCTGCTCCTCTCTGCGACCGTAAAGTGATGAGAGGAGACACAGATCTGCTGTAGGCATCTGGAGGCAGAGGGGAGCACGCGCAGCCCAGGTGAGTGTGGGCACCTCCGTTTTCGCTGCTCCAAGTCCCCAGGCACCGGAGACCGAGACATGGTCAGAACAAACACAGCCCTCGTCACGGTGGGTGAAATACTCAGCACCCATGCCACAGGCAAATGCCAGCTCTGAGCGTGTCTCTTTCCCTGGGTGCCATGCTCAGGGCTGATTTTTGCTCTGGGTCAGCAATGAGCCCGTGGAAGAATCGTGTTCACAGTCCCCTTTGCTCCTGCAAAATCTCAAATCCTGTCTTCCTTTCTATAGGGTGGCTACCACAGTGGAGCCAAGCACTCATCTACTGCAGGAGCTCTTCAAAACCTTCCGACACTTGTATTTGCCAACATATTTAAGTACTGAAGATACAGAGTTAATATTCTTTGGAGCCAGACACGACTTTACACGTCTGGCTGCCATAATGTGCATTTCACAATGAAATTTCCTCATTTTGGGCACAATCTTGCCATGTTAGCATCTGCAGGTGTTGTGATATAGCCATAACAGTGGCAGAGGGACATGTAACCTTAACTCATATTTCTGTCACAGAAGTACTTTGTCCTCTGAGCTGCTTCCCCAGAAAGAGCCCAGCACTTCAGAAGAATGCAACGTGTGCCAGAAAGGTTTCCATTTTCACAAAGAATCAAGGAAACCATGGGCTTTAATCATATTTATGATTCCTTTAAACTCGATTAGTTGTTCCTGATGTTAAGAAGACCATGGTGCTTTTTGTCACGTGGAGATTGTGATGAGCTTTAGCACATCCAGATTTGAGAACAGAAGCTGACAGGTTTTTGTTCACAATTGTTTTTGATAGTGGCTTTTTCCTTCTTTTTTTTTTTTTCACCACTCTTTCTTCTTCAGATTCTATCTCTATTGATCTTTAATGGCTTCCAGATGGGATCACGTTTGGCCATTTTATAGGCTAAGCTCTGAAAGACTAGGCAAATATGGTGTAAAAAAACAGCCCATTAGCTAATAAAAAATAAAAAGGCACTGCAAATATACTAATAAAGTCTGTAATGTCATAATATATTAAGGAGATGACAACTGCACAGGAAATGGGCCTGGCCTGGCTGCATGGAATAACGAGGGAGTTTTAACAGCTTATGGTAGAGGTAACAGCTGCTGGATAAGAGGGAAACGTTGCTCACATTTTATGTTGTAGATGAAACAATGCATTAACCGTCCTTCCTGCTAAGGCCTTGACTGTCAGCTAATCCTGGAATTCCTTTGTGGGAGAAAGCATCTTCCCACCCTTCCGGTTTCTACAAAGTTGGGGATACCAGCAGCAGGAATCAGTTGTTGAACATCACAGTATCGTGCAGGTTGTGCCACACAGCTCATCCCAGCCACAGATTGTTGGAGAGGAGACCCTTGTCCTATCACTCCAGGTCCTTGTCCCAAGCCCCTCTCCAGCTCTCTTGGAACCCCTTTAGGTGCTGGAAGGGGCTCTAAGGTCTCCCTGGAGCATCTCTACTCCAGATTGAAGAGCCCCAACCTTCTCAACCTGTCTCCATAGGAGAGGTGTTCTGGCCCTCTTGTCACCTCAGAACAGCTATTCCTGCATAAATCCTGCAACAAGTACCCCGGAAAAGTGACTTTCAGTTTGAGCAGCACATAGATGCATCAGCTGCTGTGCGTGTGTGTGTTTGAATGTGCATGGGATGGGAGAAGGTCTATTTCAGACCTCTTGGTGACCACTTTCATGCAGTGGCATGAGAAGTATGGCACAGAACATTTTGGGGAGAGTCTCTTCTAGTCTAAGCACCTGATAGGACCAGGGTGCATTATAGGTTGTGGTGGCAGGTGAAAAACTAAAGAGAAAGAAACCTTTCCAAGTCCAAAACAGCTCAGAGGGAGCTGCCTGGGTGTTTCAGGGAGACCTTCCCTCTGCCTAAATCCAAGGTTGTGGTTGTCCACAGTTGTGGCAGAACTCAGAGCAAAACTCACATTTTGCTCTTGCAATTCTTAACTCATAAATCTCAAATTTCTTTCCTTTGGAACAAGCTTCATGAAATTCCTGAGATACAGACTTAGACTACCTGCCACTGAGGTCTTTTGTGTCTTCACAGTGCCAACCCTGGAGGCCAATATTTAAAAAAAACTAATTTTTTTTTTTGGCTGAATTCTGTTTATTGCTTGGAAATAATAAACATTTGGTTTCCCTGTCACTTCTGGTCTCCTAATTGCAGTCCTAATATGAATGCATACTATGGCACAGGGTTTCTATGTCTGTACAGAAAATGACAATAAGATTAAGAACATGGGCTTGATTATAAAGGCACCATTAAATTTTGGCGTCATCCGCTTCATGCACTCCACTCCTTCCCTTCACAAACAAATGGTGCTGCTGTTTGTTTTCAGCTGCAGAAATCTTCGTTAAAGTTGAGGAATTAAATATAGCACTTTAGCTAATTAATTATGGTTTGATCATTTTGACACCTCAAAATGACTCAGCCACATACCTGGAAGCTTTGTCAACTCAATTGCATCTTTATTTTTGTTGCCTTTAACCAACAATGAAGACTAATGCCACTCTTTCTAGTTTTCAATCACCTCTACAGAAGTGCTCCCCTGGCAATGTGCAGGGACAGACCTAATTAATCCCTCATCTGCCCTGCGCCGTGTCTATACATCACACTGGCAGTTGGAACTGCTGCTTGTTTTAAGGCTATTGCTGGAATGAAATGCTCATCTGTTTTTCAATAATTTTACCACAGGTGGTGATTTGTAATTAGAAAGGGCGGAATCCGAATTTTGATTTTTTTTTCTTATTATCATTATTTTTGTTATTATTGTTATTTGTTAGGAGAAGGAAGGTAACAGTCGGAATAATGATAATAATAATAATAACTGCTGCACTGCAGGGAGGGAGCATTAACTTCTGGTACCATGAGCAATAGTGGATTTTGAGCTCATTGAAAGAAAAGAATGAAGATTTCACTGATGTGGCTGCACACGGGTTAAAGATCAAAGACTTGGAGAAGTCAACAGAACCTTCGCAGAGCACTGGGAAGACACCACTGCCGACAGTCACGGAATCACAGAATGGTTTGGGGTGCAAGGGACCTTAAAGATCATCTGCTTCCATCCCCTGCCATGGGCAGGGACACCTTCCACTAGCCCAGGTTGCTCCAAGCCCCATCCAACCTGGCCTTGGACACCTCCAGGGATCCAGGGGCAGCCACAGCTTCTCTGGGCACCCTGTGCCAGGGCCTCCCCACCCCCACAGGGAAGAATTTCTTCCTAAGACTTAATCTAAATGTAGCCTCCTTATGCTTAAGGCCATTCCCCCTTGTTCCAACACTCCATGCCCCTGTGGAAAGTCCCTCTCCAGCTCTCTCCAAAGCCCCTTTAGGTAATGGAAGAAAAGTTTCTGTAAGGTCTCCCTGAAGCCTTTACTTCTCACTTCTCTCCCTTTTTTTCCTACATTTTCTAGTCCCTTTTCTACCTTTTTTCCCACCATCTTCCTCATCTGCTACTGTTCCCTACATCAAGGAATCTCCTGGCTGATCAGCTGTGGGTACACAAATTCTTACTCTCTGACATCAGGTTTTGGAGGTGGGATTTACCTAACAGCAGGGCATGTGCCAAAATTCCTGGACTGCTTTAGAATAACATCACAGAATCAGGGAACAGCTTGGGTTGTAAGGATCTTGAAGATCATCTCATTCCAACTCTTCCTGGACCATTACAAGTTGCTCAGACTGAGATTTTTAGAGACCTTGGTGTGTGTTATGTCTGGTAGCATTTTCAGAGAACATTGATTCTAATGCTCTTTTATTTCAGCTTATAGGAACTTGAAATCTTAGCAAATATTTCTATCTTTATTACTCTCCTGAGCCCAGAACACTACCTCATGTTCTTCTAACTTCCTTGTTGACTCCTTGTTTCCTTTGAAAACCACGTAGCGATATAGGAAAAGGTTTGGGTCCTACTACTTTCTGAATTGGCCCATGGTGCCTTTTAATTTTTTCCTCACATTTCAGGGTAAAGCTGAATTATTCAGCTTTTCATAAGGCAATGAAATATGAATTAACTTAAGGAATAGAAAGCCATGGCTCTTATATTAGCACAGTCCCGTGAGAGAGCTGGCTTGCAGGCCTTTCTTTAACTGTTTTCTATGAGTTGGAACAGTTTCAAAAGCACAGGCATATCTCACATCATCCTATTGTTTCAGGAACAGCAAAATCTTCAAGGGAGTAGAAAATCTGGGTGCAGTTCCAAGCTTCAAAACAGAGATTAAATCTCTCTCTGCTGATTATGAGGAGTGTACCACCCTTCTGAGAGGTTTTACCCTGTTGTGGGGATAAAGGGTTGACTAAAACTGAATTTAAAGTGTCCTCTTTGGAGTGTTAGATGTCTTTTCCAAACTCTGAGATTCTGTGTGCTGCAGGTAAGGAAAGAAGAGGAGTACGTTTGTTTGCTGTTTCTGCTGCCAGCAAGGATGGGATGTGCAAGAGAAATTCACAAGTTTCCACCTAAACAGACCCTCTCTCCATCCTAGCAGTCTCAATGAACCTGGTTTTCGAGGTGTGTACCTCAAGTAAAGTATTTTGCATGATGGTATGCTCATCACCTTCCTGGTTTTCTCAGACCTGGCTTATGCTGGCCTGTTGTGGTTATTTGGTGTTAGGAAGAGCTTCCAAGCTGGTCTTCCAGGTGAGGTGGGCTCCTCACCTGTGTTCACAATCCCTTTTTTAATGTTCTCAGTTCTCCTTGATCTTCTCGCTTGTGACCTCACAGTTCCCTGACCAAAACCTACCAGGACCTGAAGGACAGAACGGTGTGAGCTCTAAATATTCCATCAGCCTAAAATTCTTGGGGTTGAATGTTTTGTTTGTTTT
This sequence comes from Dryoscopus gambensis, assembly GCA_013389985.1. Classification (NCBI taxonomy): domain Eukaryota; kingdom Metazoa; phylum Chordata; class Aves; order Passeriformes; family Malaconotidae; genus Dryoscopus; species Dryoscopus gambensis. The sequence continues at coordinate 182,352 of WEIT01018786.1, forward strand.
CTTGTTTGAATTTTGGCCTGCTAAAGGAGAAATAGATTGAATGGGAAAAAAAATAAAGCCCAAGAGACAGGACTGCACCTCCCCCTCCTCCCTGTCCCCAAACCAAGCTCATGAACTGAGCACCCAGACAAGTCACAGGCTCTGGGAATTACCAGACAGACCCCATGCTTTTTTCTGGCTCAGCTTATTCCCGAATATTACTTTTCTCTTTCCCTTTTCCTCTCTCTCAGGGCACCTTGCCCGTTTCCTAATGCTCTGAAATCTCTTTCTACTTGGCCAGGCATTTTGTTTTAATTTTTTTTAATGAATTCAGCTCAGCGCCCACACATCCCCTTAACCATGGATTTGTACGCTCAAGAGAAGACATGGAGAGATGTTGATGTTTTTGGCTGGTATTCATGCCCTCAGTACCCTTTTTTTTTCCCTTTTTTTTTTTCTTTTTTTCTTTAAAATTTTTTTTTTATTTTTATGAATATACATGTTTTCTTGGCTGTTTGCACCAGAGCCCATCTGTTAGAATGGCACGGTTCCTGCTCACAAGTGGAATCAGTCCCTCGCTGGAGGGGGCGGGTTTCAGGCAGTGCTGAGTTTTCAAGCAGCAGGAGCCCTCCAGGAAGGTGCTCCCCTGCGTCAGCACTGGCAGCACCTGCCTCCCTCCACATCCACACACCAGTTGACACCATGGCACCGAAGGCCAGCGGGGCCAAACGAGTCAGGGGAGGAAGGCACAGGGCGTGGGGGCTGCCAGGAAAACTGCTGGTGTTGGAACAGCGTCCTAAAAGAACATGGGATGCTTAAAAAAACCCACATGTATCCAGTAACTGAAAACAACACTCGTGTGAGACAGAGCAGGAGACACCAATTCCTAGACAGTTTAAGGTGTCAGCTTAGATCTGAGGAGCTGATTTTTCTGTGTTTGAATAGACATCTGAGACAAATTGCTCAGGGCTGGGTTGGAAGAAGGGCTCTTTGCAGGCCACACAGAGTAAGTAGCACATGAGTCATCCTCAGTCATTTGGGCAAAAGAGACCAGCAACTGCTCAGATAGGTGATGCAGGAGGGCCTGGAGTGCAGGGATGACTCTGGAATATTTGGTTTTCATTAAAAACAGCAACCAAAAAAAACACCTTTTCTCTTTTTTCCCCATTTCCTTTTTTCTCCAGAGGGAGCTTCAGCAAAACAACACTGGCCAGGGAAGTGGTGGAGTCACCATCCATGGAAGTATTCAAAAAACATGCGGATGTGGCATTTGGGAAAATTGTTTAGTGTGAACACAGTGGTGCTGGGTTGATGGTCAGACTTGGTGATATCGGAGGTCTTTTCCAACAATAACGATTCTGTGATTCTACATTAAAACGTTTCTCTTGCACTGCAATCAGTGGAAGTTCAGATGAGCTTCATGAAACATATGTGGTCTGAAAACCTCAATAAACAGACACTTAAAAAATTTAGTCCATCTGCTCAAATTTCTTTATGGGGACAGAGTACAGAACTGGCTGCTAGAGGTAATTCTTAAAACTGATTTTAATATGGTCTTTAGATTTCTTTAGAGAAGTTCAGTATATGTCTTTATTTGTCAGAAAAAAAAAAAATTACATAATTTTTAACTTTTTTTTGGCCAAACTTGTCTTTCAGCACCCTCTCAACCTGAAAATGGGGAAGACATAGAAGGTGTTAGGAAAAGAAAATGGATAAATCAGAACTACCCACAGTGTGACACTTCCTTCATAGTCCTGGAAAACAAGTGTACAGTGAGGGGGTAAAAAAGGAAAAAAAGTGAATGAAAAGATTTACTGATCGGTCAAACGAGAAAAAACTTAAAGATGAAAGAGAAGGAAGTTCCACTTCTTTTAAAAAGATAAGTGGACAAAAGTGCCTTTGGAAACTTGTGCCTGGTTTCTCTGGCTGGATAACAGGCATGTCTTGTGCTCTCTGTACAGGTGGGATTTCCTGTGGCACCTGCATGGATCTTTGCCAGGGAAAAGTACAGAACTGGGCCACAGTCAGCTCTTGAATGTAGATTATTTCTGATGAGATAGCCTCGTTCATCCTTTGGCCGGGGCAACAGCACAAAGGTTTTTCCCACTGACATTTAACATACCGATCTGCTTTCTGTCCCCAGTTTTTTTGAGTTTTAAATTTCAAATTCTTCAATCACAAATACATAACTCCAGATATTGTAAGATGGAGTTGGTCTGCTTACAGACACATCCAGGATTCCCTTTTTGGGAATATGACTTAAAGTGTTTCAGGAGAGCAGTTAAGGACAAGTCCTGGTGTCTGGAGTGCTAAACTGGTGGCAAACGTCTTCCAAGCACTGGGAATGAGATTATAAACAGCAGGTAAAATCCACAGAATAAAGACTTAAATCCAGAACTTTCCCAGTTTTGGGATTTTTATTTCTGGCTTTTAGAATAATTTCTGGCTGTATTAATGAGAGAAGAAAGTCCTCAAAATGTAGTGAGGAGGGAGCAATAATTCAGCTGTTACACCAAACCTGTACCTGGGGTCTTCATTCTGTTAAATTGTGGGGGTTTATTTATTTATTTTATTTAAATAAAGTAAAAAAAAAATGCAAACAAAAATGACGTGTAGCCTTGTAAAGATGGTGACCATGTTAAAATAAAAACTGTTAATCATCTGGATTTATCAGCTAATGGCCAGCAGATGCAGAGACTAAATAACTCCCTGGTCCCCAGACAGGGACGGTGGGATCCACTCCCCTGATTGCTCTAGGAAGTTTGTTTTTCAGCTACTCAAGCTGTAATTATTTAAACTCTATTAGTAAATCTAATATCTGTCATTCTGGCTCCTTTTGCTCATGAACTATGAATTTGAATGTGGTTCTTAAGGCAAAAGGAATAAGAAAACCTAAATTTTTGAGTAGTTCTGTCCCAACATCCCCTTTATCAGAAAGCAGGATACTGATTTGTCTTTTGATTTTAAGTTCAGCAGTTTCTCAGATGATTATGTAGCAACCTTCTTTCAAGTTTATCCTGGATATAAGGAATAATAAAAAAAACATACCAGAGCTTCTTCTTACTGCAGCTCTTTTGCTTTTTTAGCATTAAGGGTTATAAATATTAATCAAATATTTTGAGTTCAATATATGATCAATTGTTCTCATCCTAAACTGGGTCTCTGGGAAGCAGAGAAGCCTAAATTCTTCCCTCAGTGGAGTGAGAGCATGATTCCTCCATTAATTCAGGACACTGGTGGGACAATGAAGGAATTGCATTTTGGCAACTCACATTTCCTTTAGCCTCTGGATAAAGGATTTGAGTTTTGTGCTTGCTGCCAATCCTTTAACGATCTTACATACCCTATAATCACCCTAAAAATTTGGAATAAAAGGGGGAAAAAAAAGAACTGAAAAGGAAAAGAAAAATCCTGCGGGCTGCCTTAGCCAAATATCTTGGACTTGAGAGCTATTTGATCATTAGTCTAAGTATGGATAATCAGTGTAATGGTAAATAAGGAAATTATACACTGAAATGGAAAAATCACTTGGTAAAAGCCCAAAGAATTATTTCTTTTCTGGAAGCTAACATTCCCAGTGAAAGAAAAATGCTATTTCCCCTTCATTGTGTATCACTTCTTGAGGTGTTTTGCTGCTCTGTGAGTCTGTATTTTTATAGCACTTCAGTACTGGGATTTCCCTATGAAATGTGGCTTCACAGTCTGCCAAAAATGTCGAGATTTACAGAGAAGCTACATCTTCATCATGCAGAGCTAAGAGAGGTTAAACTCAGCTCAGGTTTTTAATATTACTTTATCTCCCACATTTGATTTCCCCTGATTTTTTTTTTTTTTGCCTATTTTAAGTTTTGTCTTTTAGACTGTAGAATAAAATTGGAAAGATATTTTCATTCAGGTTTGCATTGCTAATCTTTGTGCTGAGGACGCTGTGGGAGACTCAAGAGTGTACACCAGAGACCAATTCACAAGAAGCCACTGGAAGAAGGGATCTTAACTGCAGAATTCCAAACACACACATATGTAGAAAACAGGGATTTGATGCTGAGGTCTTTGTATTGGGGCAGGAGGATGCAATGACAAGGTCTGACTGTTAATAGTCCAGCCAGGCAGGGCACAGGAATTTAAAGACTTCACACGACTTCTCTCGGTTATTTCTGCACTGGAGTCATAAGGGAAAATCTTTGCCCTAAATCCAGAATCCCACAATCAAGAAATGCATAGAAAGAAGGAGAAAAATTAATATACATAATCATAAAATCACAGAATCATAGAATGTTTTCTGTGGAAGAGACCATTAAAGGTCATCTAGCCCACCCCCCCTGCAATAAGCAGGGTCATCTTCAACTAGATCAGGTTGCTCAGAGCCCCAAAGGAGGTGTGGAGGAGATGGATAGAGATAGATGAGTGTTGTGGTGCGGTTTTGTTGTTTTTCCTTAATTTTATAAAGATGGTTTAACCCCCCCCGCCCCCCGCCTCGGGTGGTGGGTCCCAAGTCCCTAGTCCTTCCCCTGATTCCCTTCCAAGGTTATTCCCCTCCTTTGTCTCCCTATCCATCACCCGGGGTCCCTCCCCTTGTTCCAGTGCCCTCCCCGCCTATCACCCAAACCCCTCTAGTAGCCCATGTCCATCTCCCTTGAACCCTTCCCCTATCTCCAGAAAGTTCTCTATTCCCTGTTATGCCATTAGTTCTCCCTGATGTCAGTTGTCATAAGTTACTCTCATTGGTTACCTGTATGTATGTTCTCTCCCTGAACCCCACCTTATGTTACTCCTCATCAGTTGTACCCTTTCCCCGCCTTATGTATCCACCCCCCCTTTATAAGTTGCTGTAAGCTTTGATTTGGGGCTCAGTTGGACCAAACCCCTGGAAATAAAGGACTTTCTGGACTAATTGGTCTGGCTGGCCCCTCCCTCGCCTCTTTACTCTGGAACTTCGTCTCGAGCACCCCTTATCCTATCGCGTCCCACGCGCGGAGCTAGCTGGGGACGAGAGAAAGGATTAGCGCGTGGCCGCAGCAGATGAGGAAACATGTCTGGAGAAATACAGAGAGAAATGAAGGAGATCTGTGGAACTTGACATTACCAGAAACACATCTGGAGAGGTGCTCCTGGAGGAAGGTGCCCCGTAAAAGAGGAGGTGCAGCTCTGTGGGGACGGTGACCCATGGGTGACCTGTGCCAGGGCAGGAACAGACACCTGCCCATGACAGATTAAAACAAAACAAAACAAAACAATCTGATGCATACAGCATTTAAATCCTTTTATTTTTAAGTATGCTTGGCTGGATCAAGGTGCTGTGGTACAGGTATGCATGGAATGAGGAGACATTCACATGGCTTTGAATCAGTGATGATTGTGCAGGACTCTGAACCTTGACTCTAGAAATACAGCAGTCACACAGCAGTGTGTGTCTCCATGACAGATGAAAAAATATAAATAATTCCAATGCATACAACATTTAAATTCTCTTATATTAAGTACCAAGTCCTCACAGTCACTGATACTGGAAACAGATTACTCTGGGGTCTTCTCAGTATTCCTCTGGATGTTCTACCCCGTGTGATGTGACCATATTTCTGGTGATTTGCTCAAACCTAATGAAAGAGCTTTTTACAGCACTGGCAATGAAAGTTCACCTCAAATGATCCAGAAAGTATCCTCAGTACAAAACCAGTTTTTTCTGCCTCATATAGCCTATTGTCTTGACAGTCTCTTTTTTATCAAATCAAATATTTCCCACCTTTAATAGGCTACTGGACCTTAAAGAACAACCTTCTACCACAAAAATACCACAATTTTTTTAAACATCTTCTGGAGACAATCCCCATCTTTCTCCCTGTTTAGCTGCAGCCCTAAATCTTCAACCTATCTTCATCTCCTTTTTAATCTCAACACCTCTTTTGCCCAATTTTAGATCACCTGAATTTGTCCTGGAAGACAACAAAAGAAGAAATTCTGCTTTACTGCAGGAACACCCATCTCACAGCTCAAATTAATTTGTGGTATTTAAACACTGTTATTTCATTTAAGTTGAGCAGTTGTTAAATATCAATCCTAGGTGTACAAAGAAAGCAGTCCTGGTTGCGTTTCTTATTTTGTGTCACTTGTCTCACCTGAGAGCACAAACAGCAAATAATGTAACTAAAGTCATAAAATCATGAAATCATTAAGGTTGGAAAAGACCTCTAAGGTCATCAAGTCCCTCCATTAACCCAGCACTGCCAGGTCCACCACTAAACCGTGTCCCTCAGCTCCACATCCACACATTTTTTGAGCACTTCCAGGAACACTGACTCCACCACTTCCCTGGGCAGCCTGTTCCAAAATTCAGTCTAGTCATGGCGGGTGTGGTTTCATACCATGTATTCACCTTGGATGTTTGTGGTAAATAAGAAGTAATATCCCCTTTCAAATTTAATAATGTACTTTGCAGCTACAATCCAATTATCTATCAAATTCGGAAGACATAAGGGGGGGTATGATGTTGAATCCCTCTGAAATCTTGAATACTCACAAATTCCATGGTTGCCTTCATGCTATTCATGCAATTTGTGGTATCACAGTCATATTGTCCTCATGATATCCTTTGACTCCTTTATACAGAGCCACTTTTTCTCGTATGATGGGAATAAAGTTCCACCTTTGTTTCTAAGGATTCAGTTTTCTGGAGATACTTGTCAGTACACTGGGCACAAAAGTCAGGGACTCTTCCACCCCACAAACTAGGATCATAAATTGTACAAGAAATGTCCAACCACCAAAGTTTATTGAGACCTCTATGATCACACTGAGGGTTGTCTTTTGACAGTGAAAAGATGAAATATATATTTATTTCTGGTAAAATAAACAAGATATAACTCCATATAGGGCAGTAATTGGTAAGTATGTGCTAATCACAACGTGTGATATACCAAAAGACACATTTTTTGCTTTAATAAAATTACTCTATGTAGTCGAAGGTAAAAAGACCAAGTCCTGGATCTCATACCTCTTCCTCCTCCTCTAGTTTGTGTAGCTGCAACTGGTCCAAGAACCTACCAAGACCTGTTGCAGGATTAAATAGAAAATGGGGATTGAATAATGACAGAGATTTTCCAAGAGTGAGATCTGTGGGAGTGATTGAAAATCCAGTGGCATCCTACATGCAGTTAAACAAGGGTGGACAGAGGACTGGAGGACATCGCCATCAGTGCGTAGAGAGCAATCCTGAGTTGTCAGGAGTGGACAGAGCATGGACCTCAGAGGCTTTTGCCATCTCTAATTTTAATGATTCCTCGAGCTGCATAGCTTAGAAATACAGGGACATGTATTTAAATGATTCGTGAGGTTTGCACATCCAAGGAATATTTTAGCTGTTGTGACATCCTGTAATGGGCTTGGCGCAGAGAAGGCAGGAAAAGCAAACTATCCTCTTGGCCTCGATTTGCCAGAAAAGTCTCTGCTTTCTCCCCACTGATGAAAGTTGTCATATCTCCTCTAGTTCTCAGTGTTTGTTACTGGCAGAGAGGAGGGAGAAGGAAAAGGGAAAAAAAATATTAAAAAAAATAAAAAAGAAAACCTCAAATTCTAAAAGTCATGATAACAAACTTGCCGCTGAGTGAAGTTGCTGTTTGGCTGAGCGTGGTGACTGCTGTGCTGTGACAGATCCTGTCAGGGAGGCACTGGCCCAGCTTGCAGGTGTAAGCATGACCTATCAAACTGAATGGGAGCTGACAGAAGGGATTTCTGCAACGTGAAACAGAGAGCTGACATGAAAACAGTGACGTGTGAGGGACCGAATCACCGCGAGCACAACTGTCACCGATGATGTCCAGAGAAATGACAGGAGAATACTAACTTTACTTGATGTCAGTTTAGTTGTCCTTTGTGTTTGGAAGAGTAACTGCTAGGAAGGAAAAAAAAATTAAAACATACAAGGGAGAAAAAATAAAAAACCCTGAAAAACCCACATGCACATCCATTTCAGCTCAACATCCAAAGCAGTTTTTATGTCTTCTTGCAATTTCATTATCATAGACAATTTTATTTGTTGGATTTTTTTGACATGCCTTCTTCTGGTTAGAATGGTAGGTTTTTATTAACTATTTTAAGGTATTTTATTTAGTCTACGGACAACACCAAAGGAGACCTGCTGTGATGACTGCTATCAGCTAATTACTGCTACTTCTACAAGGATGAAATCAGTTACCTTTTCACAGCAAGAAGTGAATATTTCCAGTATTTTCTGAGTATAAGAATTAAAACTATTCCCTAAGATATCCAAAGTTTGTGTCATGTTGTTTTGCAGACTTACTGCACAGACTTACTGCTTTGGTGTAGTTCTTCAACTCTCTGGGCGAGGAGCAATCTCTTCCTTGCACTTTTCTAAGTGCAATAAAATCTCACCTAGAATGGGCATCTCCAGTCTGCGTCTCATGGAAATAGTCTCACTCTAGAGTAGAAATGGTTTTACCATATTGAGATTACAAAAACCCCATAAAACTTCTCATCTGCTCATGGATTATTCAGCCTGGCTGGGAGTGCTGATGTTGGACAAACTCTAAAAACTCAGTCGTTCAAGAGACAGGAGATGAATCATGACCTCCCTGCTGCCTCTGCCTGTGCCAGGTTGGATGGCAGGAGTGACACGAAGGCAGTGAGATGTGAGGACAGACCTTGGAAGGAAAACGGCTCCCACTTCTCCCATCCTTCTGGTTTCAACCAGAACACCAAACACATTTCTCCAAGCCTGAACGCAAAGTGGATTCTAAAATCTTTCCTTCCTCTGTGACAAAAGTGCCCCAAAGTAGATCCAATCCCATTTTTTTTTTTTTTTTTGAGCAAGTAGACATGGCCCAAGACAAATTACAGATGATGAGTAAATTATAGACTGGACAGAGCCCCAAATGGTAAATTGCTTATTCTGTTGCCTTAGTGATTTGGTGTGGTTTAAAGACCAACCAGCCAAAAGGAAAAAAAATCTCCAAAATTCAAACAACTTGATTTAGGTCTAATTCATATAATAGAAGAGCAGAATCTATTAGAATTGATATTTTCAATGCTACACCTTGCTACACCTAGTTTCAACAGCTCATGAAGATGGTAATAGAGCACACTGTAACCCAAGACATTGGGATTCTGGGACTCTATGGATGGGGGTAACCAGAATATTTTTGTCTGACCTTGGCTAAGTGCCTTTCTCTTCCTTCATCTTGTCTCCCTGGATCTCAGCTGCTCGACAGAAAGATCCATTTTCTTTCTGAGTCAAATTTCAGGTCTACAGAAGTCTGTAGGAGTATTTCCGCTGACATCTCAGGGCTCTGGACCAGCCCATCAGGAACTGTGCCATGCCTCGTTCAGATGTGGAAAAATTGCATTTGAAGACTCCAAATGCTCCTACATTGTAAGTAATAGTCAACATTTCATCAAATTAATTCAGCTGGCTATCAAATCAGATCATGGTTAGAGCTGATCAAAGCCTGGAATGTTTGTTTATAAGCACAGCCTTTATTTTCATTTTTTCCAGTCGAGGAGGGAAAAAAGTCAAAAATTCAGAAATGCCTGAGAAGATGGAACTGCTGCAGCCTTTCCTTTCAGAAAATTAATACAACCTTATTAAAATTCCATATATACACAGCCTGGAATATTTTTTTTTTCAGGTTAATGACATATTGAAGTAAAACAGACAAAATTATTAAATTTAAAACTATTGAAACAATGCCAAATTATTCTCCATGGGCACGACTTTGTTGAATTACTGTACATCAACAGGACGTTAGAATTTAGTGAAACCCCCATTTTCTGACAGAAAATTATTTTATCCAAAACCTATTGAGTCTTTTCTAACATCAATTAATTCTGATCATAGAACAAATCACATAATAAATGGTACATGTGATCAAAGGTCTAACAAATTGCTCAGAAATGTTGCGATTATATGATAGATTTTCTTTCTTCGGGAATCATATGCAGATATAGCACCAGCCACAATATGATAAAAGACTTGGAAGAAACAAACTACCTGTAAACATTTCCCATTCATTATCTTGAGTTTCTGCTACCGTGTGACAAATCATTAGTTGTAGTGTAAGGCAAGCTTTAAAAATGTAATTACTTAATCATGCAGTTAGTTCCCCATCAATCCTACCAGCACTTGTTCTTAACTAGCTTTAAAGAACAAAATTAGGAGTAATTTGTAAGCAAAAGTAATTGAGGGAAGGCTGATATTGCTAAGGTGTTGACAGCACCACACATGGGGTTTTTTCTTTTAATTCCCTGGCAAAGCAGTGGCCTGCAGATGTTGCTGAAGAGCACTGCTGGCTGGTGGAACCTTAAAACACCTCCTGGGTCCTGATGTCCTAGCACCGAGGTCAGGAATGGGGATTTTCCTCACTTTGTGTCACCACCTTTATGATCTGCGGAAAAGAGGCATGGGATGAAGAAAGGATGGGTCCATGAGACCTGGATATTAGTCCTGCAATTAATCCTGTTTGGTTTTCAGAGATTGTAGTATCAGTAACAGCACAGAGCCAGAAAAGGGAAAGGATATGTTGAGAGCGAGAAGAAACAGAGCTTGTAGTCAGTGGATGTTATATTTCATAAAACTCCTGGGGATCTAAAATAGGATAAAGAAGAAATGGGTGGTGAATGGGAACTTTTTAATGTGATCTGTTTCACTGGAGAATGTAGATTTATCAAAACTTAAACTATCAGAACAGAAAAAAAAATTAACTCCACTTTCACCTGTGAAAATTCCAAAAAATGGTTTGAAATTATTCAAGACTCTAGTCTTGTCATTGCCAAGGATGAAGAAGTCTAGTGCCCTGATTTTAATCAATTTGTGAACTGCAGTGTCTGCATGTGTCAAAAATAGTGTGGCCAGCAGGACCAGGGCAGGGATTGTCCCTCTCTGCTGGGCACTGGTGAGGCCATACCTTGAGTCCTGTGTCCAGTTCTGGGCTCCTCAATTCAGGACAGACAGTGAGGAGCTGGAGCGTGTCCAGGGAAGGGAATGGAGCTGGGGAAGGGGCTGGAGCAGCAGGAGTGGCTGAGGGAGCTGGGAAGGGGGCTCAGCCTGGAGAAAAGGAGGCTCAGGGGGAACCTTCTGTCTCTCCACAACTCCCTCACAGGAGGGGCAGCCAGGGGAGGGTCAGGCTCTGCTCCCAGGGAACAAGGGACAGAATAAGAGGAAAGGATCTCAGGCTGTGCGAATATTTATGACATCAGACAAGAAAACTAAAAATTAGATAGATATTGGAGGGGGAAAAAAAAACAGAGATGGATTTTTTGCAATATTTCTTCTTTTTGGGAAGATTAAGGTTTTCCATGCAGGATGCTGCAGATGGAGGTAGACTGCTCAGGGAGATTCCTCTACATCTGTCAAGTATGCCATGGAGGAGAAAAAGCCTGAGGATAGCCAAGTCAAATGGCAAAAAACCGTGGAGTTTTCCAAAGGAAACTTGCCTGCTTTTTATCAAATAGTTCATGAAAACTTATTTCAAGATGTGTCTCTTTTGAAAATTGGCTACTTCTTTTAGGGAAATTTGGTCCTAATTTGGGAGGAGGAGGTGTTGGATCAGTTTTCACTCTTTTGCAGCAGGCAGCAAGGCATGATGAACTAAGGAAAAACGAAATTAAGAGTTTTCTGATACTGTGATCTTTGCCCTCCCAAATGCTTGCAGGGATACAATGGTAGAGAGTCGTTTTTCAGGAAAGAGAATCCTTCTGGTCAGGGATGAGGTCTGGAGAAGGATATTCAAAGGGAATGTGATCTGAAGAAGAAAGTGGAAATGGCCGCTGAAGGTCAAAGTTCACTATAGAAAGTGTCTCAATCCCAGTTTAACTGAAACTAATTAAGTGTGATTGCAACCCATTTCTTTTCAATAATTGTGCCTGTGGGTTTATTTAGGACATAATCTTGAATGATCTCTACAGGCACAGTCCTTGTGACATCTGATATGATCACAGTGTGTTTGTGTCAGTCACCTCTTGTCTCCACCAAGGGTTGGAGGATTTAACAAGAACCACACACTCAACTCATCTCAATAACTTCTAAATTACTTGAAACTCTGCCTACTGCAAATCTTGCCTTTTTCCCATACTCTTGTCTTGACTGTGAGTTGCAAATAGGGAGGGAACAGAAGGAAAGTTACTTTGATAGGGCAAGGGGAATTTGGCTTCAACATGTAAGAAGATAGATTTAGATGAGATATTAGGAAGAAATTTTTCCTTACAAAGGTGGTGAGGCCCTGGCACAGGTTGCCCAGAGAAGCTGTGGATGCCCCATCCCTGGAAGTGTTCAAGGCCAGGTTGGATGGGGCTTGGAGCAGCCTGGTCTGGTAGGAGAGTGTCCCTGCCCATGGAAGGAGGGTCAGAACTCTTGGTCTTTGAGGCCCCTTCCAGCTCAAACCATTCTAGGGTTCCATGAAGTGCTGCACAATCACAACTCCAATGTGGTGCCTTGCATCATGGCATTTCAGAGGCAGGGAGGAAATCATCCCAAGCAATGGACTCAGGTAGTTGAACTTCCTTTCCTTAGAGACATTGTGTGGGTGGCTCATGATTTTCATTTGTTGTTTTTACCAGCAGGCACTTCGGCAACAGGAACAAGAGTGTTTGCCTCTGAGGGGGTTTTTGTATTCAGCAACATGTAAGGCATTTGAGGAAAGATGAGCCAACTTGACACATCCAAAACCATGGAAAAAGGAAAGTGAACTCACCCAGTAGAAACCATTTGCTCCTCATGAGCTCTCACCCCAAACTCGACACTTTCTAAACTCTGTCTGTAAGGTTGGGTCTTGTTTAAACACTACATAATGTGATGGTACCCAGTATTTAATAAAAGCACTGAAACTCTTTCACGGTGCCACAGATTCACTTGCTGAACATGTCATGAGGCAAAATTTTATAGGCATTGTAAAATCTTTTTACCACACACAGCTGCATTACCCAAAATGACTCAAATCTGCAGGGCATCTGAAACACACACTACAGCAATAATAGGCTTTGCTGCTTAAAAAGTGATTATGACTAATGCACAAAAACAATTATCACCAAGCTTAATTGCAAAGGATTAAGCACAGTATATATATGTGTATAAGTATGCATACATACATATATATTTATGTGCATATACATCACATTCCATATCTAGGATCTTACTAGAAAAGAGGATCTAACAAAAATTAAGATGAGCAGAAAATGGGTGCTTCTGGAGGAAAAAGAAAGGAAAGAATATAAAGTAAAAAATAATCCCACCAAACCCAGAAAGAGCTTGTTCAACAGAAGATATGGAAGTCAGCCAGAAAGCACAGACAGTGATCTGAGTGTTAAGGGTGAAGAGGGGTTTACTGAGAATGATTATACTGAGTTCTGTTGGAGCTGAAGGTTCACTGACAGCACACTCGTTTTGGGAGTGATCTGCAAGGGATCCTCAGGTGAAGACTGCAAAACATGAAAAAGCTTAAATTCTATTTATGCCCTGAATATACATTCCCATCTTCCAGGAACACAAGTTTAAAAGACTTTACAAGCCAGAGGTATGACCTATGTCTTTATTTATTCCCGTTCCTGGAAGTGTCCAAGGCCAGGTTGGACGGGGCTTGGAGCAACCTGGGATAGTGGAAGGTGTCCCTGCCCGTGGCAGGGGGTGGAATGAAATTAATTTTAAGATCCCTTCCACCCAAACTGTTCTATCTTTTATGATTTCTAAAATCTGAATTAACTTGTCTCTCATCTTTTTTTTCTAGCCGTGTTATGAAAACATTTCTATTTTTTGCCTCTATAGCCATATTTTCATGAACTTCCATTCCTAAATTATCTGCCCTGTGTTCTGATATTCTTCCAGGCTAACAAGATTGTCGGGCAGTATGATCTGGAGAAAGGTGCTGTGTTCCTACACTGGCTAAATCTAGGACAGCACCTGGCATTTCACACCTGGCTACTGCCCAGCCCCACCAGATTGAGTCAACGCAGTGTCTGTATAAATTCTCCCTATAAACCAGCAGAGCAGGTACCAACTGCTTGATTACAATCATTGTTTGAAGAGGTTATTGTTATTTTTTCTGAGCTTCCAGCTCTGGTGGTCCTTAAAGAAGGAGGCAGTCGTGATTAAAGCAGAAACAATTAGGAAAAATGAGCTAAACCCTCAACTGTTGCCAGCTTCATTGACTTCAAGAAAATTAGGTCAACTGATGTCAATTGGGGGCCCCACCAGTTGAGTTATCTCTTCCTTCTGCTTCAGGCTTTTGCTGTGACCTTCAGTAATTACACCATGCAGCAGGCACACAAGAGGAGAGGCTAAGTTGTTTAAAATGAGGTGGATAAAACACCAGAAAAAAAACCCCAATGATTATTATTAGTATGAATTGCAGTAAGGCCCATAGGCTGGAAAAGGCAATATTTGTTGTGTGCGATCAAACATGGATAGGATGATGCCTGGGAACACTCTGTTCCACTGGCGAGGCTCTGTCAAGCAATCCTTTCACCCCTGGCTGTGGATCACTGTGTTAATAACTGTGTCAAGGCTTCCTTGATTGTGCTGCTACAGATGAGTCGTTTGATGCAGCTTCAGACTCGGAGGCTGCCTTTGAATTAGCAAACCTGCAGCAGCAGGTCAGTGGCAGAGTGTATCTCCTCCCATTAAATCCTTAGCATGCACACTGGATTGTGTTTAGCTGTGTTTTTACAGAACAACTCACATGAATGATTTGGACAACAGCACTGGAGAACTCCCCACCAGCAATTTGGATTTGAGGATGATAGTGACTGGCTGTGTGGATAGAAACACTGCTATGCCAGGTGCTCTGACTCTCAGAGTAGTCTCTGGCTCTGTTTAAATATGTGACATATGAAGTTGAAGAAAGTCCAGTGTAGCTCTGTGGTATCTATTTACTCTGTACTCAGATATCTCGTGTTAAAAACTGAGGTTCCTGAGTTTATGGTGGACACAAAATGTATGTATTGACATAAAGACGAGCAAAACACAGGCTTTATGCTTGGCTGCTCTACATGTATGGATCTTAGGATTGTTTTGGCTGGATTTATTCTTTTGAAAATAATTAGAATGCCAAAAATTTGGGGCCCATAGTGATGTTTCAATATTTATATGTTATTAAAGATTGATTTCATTTAATC
This sequence comes from Dryoscopus gambensis, assembly GCA_013389985.1. Taxonomy (NCBI): domain Eukaryota; kingdom Metazoa; phylum Chordata; class Aves; order Passeriformes; family Malaconotidae; genus Dryoscopus; species Dryoscopus gambensis. Next base: position 197,445 of record WEIT01018786.1, read on the forward strand.
TAAAATATAGGCATGTGGCATTAACTCAACAGCTGCTACAGTGAAAGGAGAGTCAGACTTCCTCAGAAGAAAATTTGCCCCACATCTCTTAGATGTTTCTCTCCAGATGGGACAAATTTCCTTCTGGATGTGCACATCCTTCTCTATCAACCATTAAGGGAGCCCAGATGAGTTGCTTGGAATGTACGCCTGGAATTTTAATAATAAAATTAAGCAATGACTCACATTCACAGACCTGGGCTTTGCTAAAGGAGGCTGGAACTTCCAAAGCCATACGAAAGTTAGTGGGAATTAGGTGTTTAAAGCCAAACTTTGGGTAGTCAGGGCTGGTTCTCCTAGAGAAATACAGGGGTTTTCTGATTTTTTTTTTCCAATCAGGCCCACTCTTACAAGACATTCTGGTTAGGTAGAACTACATCTTGAACTTTTGAGGGTTATCTTAAATGTTCAGATTCAGTTGTTTGGAAACCAGAGGAAAAGTTATGCAAAGCCTAAAAAAAGTTAAAAATTGATGCCTTTATTTTTTTTGTAGACTTTTAAATATATTTATGTGAGCTTTTCCATATTCATACTCATGTTATGTTTGAAAAATTGATTCTGTTTTTCTTACTGGTGATAAACTGGACCTTTCTTGCTACAAATCTGGTGTCTTTTAAATATTCATAGTTTGAGAAAATGTCAGCAGAAAAACCTGATATTTAACTCAAAGGCTGCTGTGTTTTGCATTTCTGATGAAAAAAAAATCAGGAAAAAAAATTTATTAGCTCTTTAGGAGAACATCTGTTTGTGATTGACTTAAGTCATTAGTCTGGTGTTTTTGTTTTGCTTTTGTTTTTTTTTTTCCTTGAGAACCAATCTTCAAGCTTGTTTCTATCCTTTCTAATAAAAATCTCCGATTTCCCTCTATCAGTTTTGAAGAGACCAAAACACTCCATTTTCACGAGGGGTAGAAAATAGCAGTGATTAAGTCAAGCTCTACACCTCTCAATAGAAAACAGATATTTTTTATGGAAAGCAGCCACAGCTGCACATAACAACATGCATTAGTGCATCTTGCAGGGAAATGAAATCGAGCAGCAAGACACGATCATAAGCCTATCTTGGAGTGTAGTCAATTTGTCCAGTAAATATTGTGGCATTAACAGTTTTATTTGTTGATCATTTCTGATGTTAATGGTAATGGGCCCCTTTGGTATTGGGATATTTATGTCTGACAGCGTGGGGCAATTTACATTAATAAGACTCATTAATTTCAGATGGTTTCTACTATGGAGGAAGGAAATATTAGAAGTGTTTTGTGGGGTTTTTTTTCAGTGTTAGTCTCTCTCTCCACGCAGCACAGAGCCACTAAGCTGCAAGGCTGTACAAAAATGAATGCTCCCTTGTTGTTGCTATTAATGATTTCCTTGCCTGCTAAAGTTGAGGGTGGATAGCTGCCTCTTAGAGGAAATATCCTACTTCCACATTTTCTTGGATTTTTCTTTTTTTCCTTAAGTTTTCTTTTTCTTTTTCTTCCCCCTGTTTTTTGGGTGGTTTTTGTTTGTTTGTTTGTTTGTTTTTCTTTTTAGGTTTTTTTTAAGTGTTTGATTCACTGGCTTTTTGGTTTCTGTAGAATTCATAAACTCAAGCAAAACCAAGAAATGTTTCTATTTCCTCCTCCCATTTCCTACATCCTCTTGGCTTCCATGATGATGACAATCCTGGCCATCATTTAAAGTCTGGATGCTAAAATTAATTACAACTTTGTGGGAGGATCTATAAGAGAAATGACAATTCCTTCCTTGAAAATGGTACGAATGACTCAGTTCTTTCCTGTGTTCAATTTTTATAACAGGAAATAGAAAGCTAATTACTGGTTATTAAGGGCTTTCTAAATCTCTCTCTCTTTTATTAGTTGGACAATGAACAGTTGCTTCGTATGAGATGGGAAAAGTCAAAGCAAATAATTTATTGGGACTGATTTCCATAATGGGTTTTCAGGCACAGACTCACGGCACTGGCAGCTGACATGACGACCACTGTCCTGCCTTAGCTGCAAAATGGTTTTCATTCTTTGTGAAAATGGAAAATTCAGTATTTTAGCTCTTTAAAACTGAGACAGATGTACTGGACAAAAGTGCACTGACTTGCAATGTCTAATTCCACAATGCAAAGATTTCCTTTGGGTTGAGGAGGTTTTTTTGCAACATCTTCTCTTATTTTATTTTGCAGTCTCTAAAAAAAATAAATTTGAAAATGTGCTCTCTTTCAAGAAAGCCAGAAAACACGAGACTTTCCTAACAAACTAACCTAATCTATTAATTGTAGAGGTAAAGCTGAGAAATAGGGCTTTGGAGTTAAAATGTGATGGTTAAGTGCTGGATAAAAATCCCAAAACAAACACTGAGGGTTTCATTAATATCTGATTGAAAAAAAGAGAGTTAGGGTTGTTCAGCCTGGAGAAGAAAAGGCTTCAGGGAGACCTTAGAGCCCCTTCCAGTGCCTAAAGGGGCCCCAAGACAGCTGGAGAGGGACTTTGAACAAGGACATGAAGTGGCAAGATAAGGGACAATGGCTTCAAATGGACAGAAGGCAGGGTTAGATTATAGATGAGGAATAAATTCTTCCTTGTGACAATAGTGAGGCGCAGAGAATCCATGACTGCCCCATCCCTGGAATGTCCAAGGCCAGGATCATACAATGGTTTGGGTTGGAAGGGACCTTAAAGGCCATCTCATTTCACCACCTGCCAGAGGCAGGGACATCTTCCACTATCTCAGGTTGTTCAGGGTTCCATCCAACCTGGCCTTGAACACTTCCAGGGATGGGACAGCCACCACTTCTCTGGGCAACCTGTGCCAGGGCCTCCTCACCCTCAAATTCTTCTTATACCTTCATATTATCTCCAGGTGATTCTAACCACCTTCTTTCTCTATCAGTTCTTCTTTTACTGATTGAATAAAGAGACAAGGTTTGATGAGCACAAATAGCCCTGCTTAGATTTCCCCCTTTTTCATAACTTGTTGACAGTTTCATTATTTCTGTTCAAACAAACTGGAAGCGTAAATTCATGCTCTTCCCTTTTGCCTGACTGCAGGCAGATGCTGAACAGTAGTGGGAAAAATAACTGTCTCCCCATTTCCCTGAAGAAAACCAAAATTGCTGCCCCTGGAGCTGAGTGAGATTTCAGGGGCAAGCTGACAAATGCACATTTCTCACGATGATGCGCTGATTAAACTTTCCTCTTTGTGTGTTTGCGTTCTTTACTTGCATCAAAGACCAGAGTGGCTCTGTCTGTAATGCAAACTCCCCCTTGGTGGGTACTTTCTAATGCTGCCAACAAAAAATGCAATAAAACAATAAAGAGAGATATAAAATAAAAATAACTATGCAATGGAACAAGTTTACTATGCCAAATTAATGTCCTTATGGTAACATCGTATTAACACTCCTTTTCATATTTACATGGTGACTGCAGAGAAATACAGATAAGTTTTATTTTCTCCCAGTGTCCCTCCTTCTTTGCAGTCACAGAGTTGTTGTTCATATGAGTGGCTTGTGGGTGTCACCTACTAATTCCCCAAGACAGAACCTTACTATTGCACCATGTAATAGGGAAAGTCCTCTGCAGGCTGGGGGATGAGCAGATCAAGAGCTGCCCTTTCAAGGTGGACTTGGGGTGCTTGGGGTGTTTGGAGGTGCTGGTGGTGAGAGCTGGCCATGCCTCATCTGTGTGCTCTGGGACCCAGAAACCCCCCAAACTCTGGGCTGATCCCCCCGTGTGGGCAGCAGGAGAGGTGGGGATTCTGCCCCTCCACCCTGATCAGGTGAGACCCCACCTGCAGAGCTGCCTCCAGATATGGGGTCCCAGCACAGAAGAACATGGATCTGACATGACCACTAAGACGATCAGAGGGATGGAGCACCTCTGCTATGAGGAAAGGCTGAGAGTACTGAGATTGTTTGGCCTGGAGAAGAGAAGGCCTCAGGGTGACCTGACTGTACTTTTCCAGTACCTAAAAGAGCTGAAAAGAAAGGTGGAGACAGTCTATTTTCAGGGGCATGTAGTGATAGGACAGAGGGAATGACTTCAAACTGAGAGTAGGTTTAAATTGGATTTTAGGAAGGAATTCTTTACTCAGAGGGTCCTGCGGCCCTGGCACAGGGTCCCCGGAGAAGCTGTGGCTGCTCCATCCCTGGAAGTGTCCAAGGCCAGGTTGGACGGGGCTTGGAGCAATGTGGGATAGTGGAAGCTGCCCCTGCCCATGGCGGGGGGGTTGGAATTAGTTGGTCTTTGGGGTTCTTTCCAAGCTAAAGCATTCTGTGATTCTATGATTCTAATAAACCAAGGTCAATAACCCACCTTAATCAACCCACGGACATTCCTTAAGATAATATATCTGTTTAGGGGCAGATTAACCACCTATGACAATTAAGACCTAATTCTGGCTGTCTTTTCCAGCCAAATCTTACCAATACTTGAAATTTATGTAGCGTTTAATGTGAGTGAATAAGAATCAGAGACTTATTTTGCACTTTTTATGATAGGCATGGATGGGAACCAAATCAGATTGCATCCTAGTATAAAAACCTACAATTACTTATTTGTAATTTTTCCAAAATTGAGATATTTGTCTAGAAAAATAATTTGTCTAGAGCCATTTACTTTTTGCTTTGGTTTTAGCCTTTTTCCTTTTGAAGGGTAGTGAGTTTGATTTTTTTTTTTATCTTTTGAAATGTTTCTACTAAAAGGTCTTACTATTTAAAAGAACAAGAAGAAAGAATCATGAAGATATTATTAGTCCTGCTTGAGGAATCACTTAAAACAAGATCAGGGATGTTATTCATGTGAAACCTTCCCAGATTTGGCCAAATTGTAAGTTTTTGGAAACTTCTCAGTAATAAGACAGTGCAGTTATCTAGTGGTTTAGTCTGAACTCAGCATGATTCAGGCCCTCACGTCTCCTAGAAGACTGTAGATCCTTGTCTAGTTTTCTTAGCTCCTTGGTCTCAAGGCTGGGCAGCCTGGGACTGGAAGTCTGTAAAGTACATGGAGACAAGGGAAAACCTTATGAGCAGCTTAGCAGGGGGCTTTTGATGTGGTAGTAGAGAGCTGCAGCCAACTCTTGTTGTTGGATACCTCTGTCAGTGGGAGCTGAGGTTTGAATCCTGTGGATGGATTTGTGCTGGCAGAGTGTAGATCAGAAGAAGGAAAAAGAAACTGCAGTGTCCATTAAAAAATTATGTGATGGAGAAACATGAGTCTGATTTTGTTTCTAGATTTTAAACCTTAGGTGACCACCTGGACAGAGAAATAATTCAGGTTGTTTTCTATGGAAACCGAACCACACCATGCTGTGGGAGCCAGTGCAGAGGAGAACACAAAGATGCTCTGAGTGCTGGAGCCCCTCTGCCCTGGAGACAGGCTGGGAGCTGGGAGTGACCAGCCTGGAAAAGAGAAGGCCCTGGGCACAACTTAGTGCCCCTTCCAGAACCTAAAGAGGCTCCAAGAGAGGTGGAGAGGGACTTTGGACAATGACCTGGAGGGACAGGACAAGGGGGAATGGCTTCCCACTGCCAGAGGACAGGGTTAGATGGGATATTGGGAAGGAATTCTTCCCTGTGAGGAGGATGAGATACTGGAACAAGATACCCAGAGACGCTGTGGCTGTCCCATCCCTGGAAGTGTCCAAGGCCAGATTGAATGGGTCTTGGAGCAAGCTGGGATAGTGGAAGGTGTCCCTGCCCATGCAGAGGGAGTGGAATGAGATAATATCCCTTCCAACCCAAATCTTTCACTGAATCTTTGATTCTATGCTATCAGATCTTTAAAAAATTGCTCTTAAGGAGTAGCTGTATGTTAAAAACCTTCCTCCCAGAAGTGTTAAATTTCAGCATTTTCATATTTAGCTTTTATTTTTTAGCTGAAATTTGTGTCTGTCACCATCTAAGTGAACCCACCATTTTTTCCCTGTAGGGAAAAATATCCATGTCCTGTTTCAAAGTGGAGGCACTTGACTGCTGGGCTTCTCACAGTGCCCTAAAAGCTGTAGCCTGTTTTCCTCCAAGAAAACTGAGGAAAAGGAAATAAATTAGAGTTGTAACCACTGCCAATGCCAATTATCAAGTACATGTTATATATAAATATTGCTTTCTCCACCCAGTGACACAGACAGCTGCTTAGAGGTAGCAGCAGAGAAATCACCTTCTGAAAGGTGCCCGTGTCCTTGAGGAGAACACCAGGACATTTTCCTGGGACAGCTGCATTTGCAGTTGTTCCTCCATATCTGAACATATTTCCTAAGTGGATTTGCTGTTTTTTCTCTGCTGAAAACAAGGTTCCCATTCTCAACGGTGACACAGCTTGAAATAAATCTACGTCACTTTAAAAAAAAAAAAAAAGCCATCGTTAAGAGTAAATTAAAGCAGATACGTGGGCTCTTTGATCAAGTTACAAGCAGGCAGAAGTGTTAATATACTGGAGCATTTTCACAGCGGAAATGAATTACACCATGGGCCATGCAACTGTAAAGTCGAGCGGAAATTGTAACAAAAAAAAAATCAACGACTGAGTCTAAACTGTGAAGGATGTTGGCAAATGTCCAGGAAAAGGTATGGCTGGTGCCAAGCTTGCATAAAAGAATGGTTTAACAGTCATTCCAATTGCTATAACTGCTTTTTTTCTTCTTCTTCTTTTCCTTTTTTTTTTCCTTTTAGCTGTTTTTCCTATTGTAACTAATCTCATTAAATAAGGCCCATTGTCTCTCCTGCTCAGACAACAGGCTCATTCAGAGGAGCTGTGCCACGCATTGAGATCCTTCAGCAGGGTCTGAAAGGGACAACAGCACATCATAAAAAAATAGGATGGATTGAGTGCGTTCCACCCTGAAAGGCAGGAAAAAGCCTTCACAGCATGTCTGAAATTCAGCACCATTTGAAGACATCTATTGGAAAAGATTGTGTGAAATCCTATCAATGTTTAAGAGTATTGGAAGGTGAGAGAAAGAGGCATTTTGGGCATGTCTGATGATTCCATAAACCTATGGCAGCGTGACAAAAGAGGGGATCAGCCACCAGGATTAGTCTGGGGGTGACAGAAGAAAGGCAAAATTTAATGCAGAGAAAGGTCAGGTTTAAGAATCTGATACAGCTCCCTCAATAGAGATGGGAAGTTTTGCATTTAGTAATTAAAGAAGTTGAGCAACTCTAGTTATAAAGTACCTCATCTCTTATCCACCCCTTCCCTTTATTTCAGGAACACTTGGTTAAATGAATGTTGATCATGAAAAAGCTTCTCAAAAGATAAAAGAAATAACCCAAAACTTAGTGCTAACAAGAACACAGAGATGGGTAAATTACCATCTTCATAATTATTACTATGTGTAACCAGTATTTGAACTAAAATTCCAAGACGAATCTAAGTATTTGGACTCATTCTGACACCCTGGGAGAAGAGACCAACCCCCCACCGCACTGCAAGACCCTCTTTTAGGTAGTTTAAAGGTTCAGCTCAAACTCTCTGCACCTCCCCTGTAGGATCTGAGAGACGAACTGATGGCTGATAGACTGCATGTTCTATTTAAAGAGAAAAATATTTACTAACTTGATTTAAAATTTCTTTGTCCGAGCCTGACAAATACCTTTCAATCTTACTACAGAAAGTCAAGATCTTTTGGACTTTTGACCATCACTGAGCAGCATATGCTTTGGTTGAGGATAAATTCTCTGGTTAGGAAAAAAAACTGAATATGGATGGAAAAACAAATGTATGGGCAGATAATCCTCATGTATAAACACTACCCTCAGTGCAATGATAGCTAAAATGTCGACTTCCAGGTGAGTTTCCATTCAGTGTTGCAGCTATGGATGATAGTAAGTGGGATCCATGTGAACGAAATAATTTGTATTCTGGAGAAGGATGTTGTCATAAGGAAATGCAGCACAAAGCAAAACTGAACCATCACAGACCCTGGCCTGTAGCAACAGAAGTAAACCACAAATATTAAGTAGATTAATAATAACTGTCATGTTACATCCCAGAAGCTTTATCCCTCAGCCTTGGCACTTCTCTCCACAGTGATTTTCATTAGTGGTTGCAGTTAAGAACAGTAAGAATCTCTTCTTTTCATTTCCATTAATATCTTAAGAAACAGAGACAATGTGGGCAAATCAAACTCAACTGGAACATGAGGTAAATCCCTCAGCCATAGCCAATTTGAACCTCATTTTACACAGAGCTAATCTAGGTTTAAACCTTCTGAATTAGACTTGATTTGCAGTCAAATCCTCAGTCAGACTTGCAGTCAAATCAACAAAAGCTGACTCAGATCCTTATTATCAGGTGTAAGAAGACTCTGGGTGCTCATTTGGTGTGAGCCACCTATGCACAGCACTGGAGTCAACAGAGGTATTTCTATTTAATTATTTATATATAGAGATCAAATTATTCATAATTTATATCTGTTGATCTTCACCCCCAGTGGTTTTAGTGCTTTGCATGAAAGATAAGTGCTTGGGCTGTTGCTTTATGATACATCTGGTCCGGTGGTTCAGTGGCAGAGATGGTTCCATTAACAGTAGTTTAAACTGTTCGCAGAGCCAGGAAAAATATTGCTGATTAATTTCAATATTTGGATCCTCCAATAAAGTGTTTAACTTTAATAAAAGTACTTTTCATGTCTTGCCTGTGACATTGCATGGGTAATGTACTAGTAAGTGGGAGTGCACTGAAGAATTATTTAATAACATCATGGGGCTCTCATGAATATTTGTGTATAAATAAAGAGATTAATTTTCAATTCTTTCTTTAAAAAGTTGTGTCTGGGAAAAGGTATGACCCTACCACCTATCTGGAAATTCCTTACAGAAATTCTGAGAATTCCCTGCCAGCTCCCAAATGTGAATTGCAAGGTAGATAATTTCCACGCATTGACATTCTTTCAAATATTTACTGTGCTTTGCATTCATTTATACAAAGAGTTTGTTGGGTTTTTTAAAGGAAAAAAATCTCACCCACTGTGAAATAGGAAAATGAGAGTTAAAACTTTTTAGGATGCAAAGTCTTTGGAGAAGTTATGGTTCCTTTGTGGCTCTTACACATAAAAAGGAGCAAAAAAAAGGAGCCCTTCTTGACACAACACCAGGAATAATGTGCATAATAAACAGTGGTAATTCACCCCCAGGCACATTATTAGTATCAGTTCTTGTGCAGGCTCACACAGTCAGAAAAGTCCATGGTGTTCTTCAGTTTTCATCCTCTGCTCCTGTCAGGCAGCACTTCCATGAGCATGGTCCACTGGCTTTCGGTGTAAGGTCAGGCTGCTCCAGAATCTCACCCCAGCAAATCTGAGAAACACAGAATCACAGAATGGTTTGGGTTTGAAGGGACCTTAAAGATCATCCAGTTCCACCCCCTGCCATGGACAAGGACACCTTCCACTAGCCCAGGTTGCTCCAAGCCCCATCCAACCTGGCCTTGGACACTCCCAGGGATGAGGCAGCCTCAGCTTCTCTGGACACCCTGTGCCAGGGCCTTACCACCCTTACAGGGAAGAATTTCTTCCTAATACCCAATCTAAATCTACCCTCCTTCACCTTAAAGCCATTGCCCTTGTCCTATCACAGCTGGCCATTGCAAAAATTCCTTTTCCAGCCATGTTGAAGGTTCACTTGGGGTACTGTGAGGTGCTGTACTGTTTCCCCAAAGCCTTTTCTTTCCTTATCCATCGCCCGGAGTGAACAGCATGGTTTGAGTAACAGAATGATTATTTCAATTAAGAAGTTCTTAGACCTTCCCCTTGTTTATTTACAGGCAATTTTTCTGTTCCTTATCCATGGTTCAAATACATTGACCCATCATGTTACTGGTGTAAGAATGTTATGAATTTCTGACATTGCCTATTCCACCCACATGCCTATGGGATACGAAGGTATTTGGGACAGGAAGAGTGGGATGACGTTCAGCTAACTCCATCAGCCACAGAAATAGATTTTTAAATCTCAGCCATTTACCACATCTCCTTTTAACTTCTTTAAAGCATCAGCTCTGCTCTGAGGATGCTGGTTTCAAGCATAATATTTTTAATCGCTCACAGGTGTTTCCACACTGCCTCACTTCTGTCGGTGGCACCAAGGCAGATTTTGGAGGGCAGTTCAACTGTGTGAATGTTCAGTCTTCCTTCAGGATTCATTATGACATTCTTCCCATCCTACTGAATGAATTAACTCACTCTTAGACTGAAACTGGGATCCAAAATACTCACGTGGGCACAAATGTCATAGATGTCTGGAGTTAGGAGAGCTGAGTCACAGCTCAGTGATTAGGTTAGATGTAGTTGTCTATAAGTGGAGTCACTATCCTGCTCAGATTTAATTTAATTTAAATTAAATTTTGATTTCTTTAATATATACTTTTTAAATTGTGTCTGACACCAATTAGCTCCCAACTTTCACTGTGGTTAAAATAAATGGTTTCTAAGTGCAATACATTTGCAGTTCTGAACCTGACTTGCAGAATAAAACTCCAAACCCAGAAGAAAATCTGATCTCTCCCAACCTTGTAAAGAAAAATATATCCTCTCTATTGAACTTCATGCTCTGTTCTGGCTCACTCTTATTATAAACTGTTGTTGATTATCTAATTCTTCTGGGCATATGAGCAATGCCAGAATGTCGGTTTTACATTAAAAAGATGTAGTTTAAAAAACAAAACAAAACCCTAAATACAGAAATAAAATATGTGTTTAATTAGGGCTTTAATCTTTCCTGAGCTCATTAAAAAAAAAAAAAGTGGGGAATGGATGCCCATAGGGTTTGATAATATTTTCCTAAAGTGAAAACTGCTCCTACAATATATATTAGTAAACATCCATTTGTGTTAGTAATTAACTTCAGTGTTTTGGTATCCATTTATTTCTCCTGATTTTATGTTCCGGTCCGGATCATTGTTAAATGAGCAGCACTGTAATAGCCTTGATAGAACTGTTTGGACAATTGTTTTTCAGTTAAAGCTGATCCCTATTTGCCCCACAGCTGGGCTTGCAGATCACTCCAGACCCTTGCTTATGGGTAGATGAGCTGGACAGAGAAAAGCTCTATAAAAAATTCATATATTTTGAGGCTAGTGAACCCAAATTTTAGAATATTAAATTCCTCCAGGAAATAAAAATAGAGTTTTCATTAGGCTGCAATAATATTTAAAAAATATAAAGAAGAACAAGTTAAAAGAAAGACAAATAAAAAGAACCATTTCAGGGGAAAGATGTTCATAATACACAGAAAAAAGGCTTCTAGTATATAAATCTGTAACCACAATCTGATAAGCAAAGCACAAGAGGCATGAAGAAGCAAGTGAAATTCCTTCCTCCATTAAAGGAGCCTGATCGAAAATATCTGATGAAACCACAAATAAATATTACCAGCACATAAATCTGGAGGAAAGAGGAAAATATATCTAAGGAATAAGGATCACTGTGAAATTTCCAAACATTATCCTGAAAATCCCCAAGATATTTTTGAATCACAGATCTTGAAAGAGTTTCACTGGCAGGTGGTAAAAGTATCTCAAAGACAGGTGAGGAAGGGAATGAAGCAAATAAATATTACTGAGTGGTTCAGAGGAAACTGAAAATTCCTCACTGGTTCTGTGAAGAACCAAAGTAAAATATAAAAATAAAATTAAAATGTTAATATTGTTCCTTAAGTTATCAAATCTGAGCGTACCTGCACATATGTTTATGCCTATATCCCCTGTCTACAGACTTATGGTGTGCATATTAAATGAGAAATGCAGAATTGCGTGTGTGGTGTTTTTATATAATTAAACTCTTTTTTTTTCTCAGTTCTTTTATAAAAGAAATATTTCCTATAAATTACTTACTATGAAAAAAAAAATTTGCAAAATTGTGAAAACTTTAAGTATCTCACTAACGTAAAAAATTTAGAACCTTCCAAAACACTTCCACCCACCCAAAAGAAAAATGAGCAGGGGATATTTTCAAACCATCCTGTCCAGTCAGATATTTTTGTTTCAATTACTTCTTTCTTTTCACTCTAGGTAAAGGTGTTGCAAGGATGTTTTATGAGCATGCAGCATTCTGGTTTTTTTGTGTGAGAGCTCTCAGCCTGTTCCTGGTCATTTTTTTGATGACTGCCAGACAGATTTGTCCAAAACCTTTGCAGAGAGCAAGCAACAATTACAATCTATATCAGATTTTGGAAAAATATCTCAGTCTATGCTCTGGCTCCTGTTAACTGTAATAGACAGAAAAGGGTAATGCTCATTTTCTGTGTAATATTGTCTGAGCCAATTAGGTTTTTAAACCTTTGTGCCTGAAGTTAAGCATATAAATTATTTTTAAGGTATTTAAATAAAATTGGCTAGGTTTTCAGAGAACCTTCTAAGTCAATTTGCTTTAGACTTCATTAAAACTTTAGGTGATCGGTGTAGCAGCACCATCCATGTCTGGGTTAAACTGAGACTTTTCCTTTTTATATTTTAAATCCCAATTTGGATTAGGAACTCAATTCTGAATTATGTCCTGAGCTTATTTCTAAACTTGCCAAGAGCAAAATTATTATAAAGCATCCCAGACAGATATCTTGTTCAAGACAGGACTTAATCCATATAGGAAAACAAGAATTATCCTGCTTATTTTAAAATGGAAATTTCAGCGTGTGTTTTCATTTGAAACCAAAAGTTTTCAGATTTTTTTTCTCAGGGCAAAATAAGATGCACTTCCTTTCTCTAATTCTTCCTATGCTTATCTGGGAAGTGGCCACCAGACGCACAATTTTGCTTTTATTTGAGTAAACTGGGATACCCCAGCTGACTTTGGTTACTGGTATTATTACTGAGCTATTGGTATAATTGGTATTGATGTTATTCTGGGATATTGATATCATAACCTGAATACATTTTGACTGTTAAATTTGACCACAGAACTCTTTGCTAGACTTGCAGAGTTATTCCAAAATATGTAGCCTGACACATGATACATTTCTGTGGGAAGTTGGTCTTAAATAACTGATCTTTTCCAAGCACAATGTTTTATTCAGATTTCTAGGGTCTTGGAATTGGTATTTTATGACCTATTGGGTTAATAGCTTGGGATCATCCACACTCTTTGAAAGCTCTGTCTTCAACAGGAATGGGTTCTGCCTGTCAATTTGCCAAACAGACACAGGGAGATCAAGTTTATCCAAGTGCTGCAAGGTTGTAATGTGATCCCATTTATATGTGCATACCACACATAGCAAAGTGGAACCTCAGCTCCTTATTAGAGCCTCTGAGTGCTGTGATAAAATAAGTGAAAAGGATCAAAAAGACAAGAGAAACGTATAAATGGATTATCAGAGCAGCCACAGCTTCCCCTGAGATTGAAACTTTATTGCCTTAGACACTGTATGCAGATGTAGTAATATGGGGTTATTGCCCCTAAAAATCATAGAATCCTAGAATGATTTGGGTAGGAAGGCATCTTAAAGACCATCTGGTTGCAACCCTCTGCCATGGACAAGGACACCTTTATCCTGGTTCTGGCCAGGACAGGGTTAATTTTTGCAGTAGCCAGGAAGGGCATGACCAAGACTTGGCAGTGATTCTATGCCACCTCACATCATTTTCCAGGAACAGGACGTGCTCTTCTTTCCAGGCCAGGGTAGTGTGGGAGAGGTCGGGTATTTTCTCTTAGTGGGGGATTCCTCAGGGTTGAGCAGTAACATTTCCTTTCTTGCACCCTCTGTCGTCACAGTGTTGTGGCTGTTACTGTTCATTTTCTTACCTCACTGCTGTTTCCAGTAAATTGTTCTTATCTCAGCCCAGGATCTTCACCTCTTTTGCCTCCAGTTGTCTGCAGCCCTGTGCAGGGGGAAAGGGCAGCAGGCAGTGAGTGAGTGGTGCGTGGTTTGGAGTGTTTTCAGTGCGAACACTAAACCGGAGAACATCATTCCTAAACCACGGCACGTTCCACCAGACCAGGTTGCTCCAAGGCCCATCCAACCTGGTCTTGGACACTTCCAGGGATCCAGAAGCATCCACAATTTCTCTGGCAACCTCTACCAGTGCCTTACCACCGTCACAGGGAAGAATTTCTTCCTAACTACAAATGAAATTAATACAAGAACACATAACCTCTACAGTAGATTGTGGAACCATTTGCCAAGAATTCAAATAAATTCATCCTCAAGCACAATCTGAAATTAAGAAATATCTGTGTCTTTCTAGAAGCTGTGTTTCAGCTGGATGAGAAGTGATGGGCTTCATGCAAGCACTTGAAGGTAGAAGATATGAGACTCATCTTGCATCTTACTGAAGAGTTGTGCACATACCACCAAATTCTCCATACAGCCTGTGGAGGTGACTCCTCTTTTCCTAACAACAGTGTCTCGGATGGGATGGATCACTTCCAATAGAATGTCCTTTTCCTAACATTTTGGTGAGCAGCAACAGAGGAAATGAAACCTCCCTCGTGATCATCTTTATGGAGCCCTTAACCATCAAGATGGTGGACTTGCTTGGCCCCTGACAGCAGTACTGGTAAATGTGGTGGGATCTGTGCAGCAGCAAGGATCACTCCGCTTGGTGGTTATGCCCTTCACCAGTCGGAAGACAAGCCCTCAGAAAATGAGGCAGAAACATTTAATTTTATTCTTTTAATGTAGCTGCTATTTTGTTGAGGCTTTTCTTAATCAAGAATGGAATTTTAATGCGATCTGGAAGTTGGAGAAAAAGCTTGGAAGCATTCTTATTGCTATTTATATCGCTATTTAGTTAGCAGTAGTTGAAGGTATTAATATCATCTTCTGTATTATTAGAGTGAAATAAATCTTGGGAAACCTTGATCATGGCAGAATGAAAACAAAAAAATAAAAAGAAGAGAAAAATGTTCTTTCTCCTATTTCTTTAATAACAATAAAATCTATAAACCAGCCCAAAGAATAAGAAATATCATGTTAGAAACAAACATGGATATAAAAATACTAACAAGAACAATCACCAAATCTGCTCTTCACAGACAGAAAACAAGGTAATTAACTCTACTCCCATCTTGATGGTCTAATATGAATTTGTGCAATTTCCTTTATTTTCTCCTTTGTTTGTTCTATTCTCCTTTACCCGTGTGCTTTTATCATTTCTGTTGTTTATTCATGGCGGAGCTGGCTGGAGCTTTCAATCAGAAAAAAGAAAAAAAAAAGCCCAGAATAAAAAAAAAAAAAACCAAACCAAAACAACTGCACTATCCTCCAACTGGCCAACGTGGAGGTTGGAGACCACACGGGGATCAAAGCGATATGAGGACAACAGGGGTTTCATTAAAATGTTCTCCTCGCTGCCTGAGGAAAGAGCAGTGAGGACAGAGCGAGAGGGGGAGGGGGGAAGGGAAATCATCTGGCCCAAACAAGTTTAACTAAAAAAAAAATCCAAGCAAACCACCTGTGGTCTCCTTGGAAACTGGCTTGCAACCCCTCCAGCCACCTTTTAATGAAACCCCAGAGCCCCTTTATTAATTTATTAAAGAATCTATTTTCTGAAGATTCATAAACCGCGCATAACTCATATTCCAACACATCTCTGCTATGCTAATAGCGTGTGCTGCCATGAATAATTAATTCTTTAATTAGTAATAATTAGAGGTTGTTGTATAGGTCAAACCATTGGGCTGACAGCATGCTACTGTCAAAATGTCATTTGAATTAACAGGACTGTGGCTCTTTCTACACAGAATGATTCGTTGTTTGGGGTCGGTTGTCCCCTCCCCTCCAAATTTTATTGTTTTAAGGGTGAGTTCCTTTAGAAGATGTGGAACGCATAAAAGGAAATGTTTAATAGCATTTATATCACAAAAGAAAAGGCTGCAGACCTTCAGCAGATACTTATAGTTGTGGATCTTGTTCTGGGCAGTGTTTGTTCCCTTTGTGGAAAAAAAAAGGAAAGAGATGAAGGCAGAAGCAGTTGCACTGACATTCTGGACTAAGCTAAATCATGGCTTTTTTCTCAAAATCATCATTTTTTGGTCAAAGTCACTGTTCACTCTCTACATCCCTGCAAAGGCTACATTTGTGGGTCTAGTTCTTCTGCTCAATGGGTGACCACAAGAATTTAGTCCTTGGAACTGATACACCAAGTTGTACGTTCAATTCCTTGTTTGTTTATAGCCTGAAGGATCTGAGCCATTTTCCCCCAATTTTTCAAGGGAATATAGAAGCCACTGGTATGGACAGGCTTGAAAACTGAGTTTAGTCCTGCTCTACACTATGGGAAACAAGCTGTCCCCACCAACGAGAAGGTAAGAAGTCACTCCATAAGTTAAGCCACTTGATTGGAAAGAAGACAGTAAAGAAGCAAAGGGAAAATACCAAATTTATGAGACAAGCATGCTGAAAGTATTGATTCTGCCTCTATTTTTTTCACTCCTAGGTGCAGCAACTTCTGAAGAATGGCAGCAGCTCAAACCAAGACTACATTTCCCAGAAGAATTCTTCCCTTGGAACATGAACTGCACCAGAATTTCTGTTTTTAGGAACAAGTGACAGAACTTATCTGAACTTTGGAACAGGCTCTTCAGGGAAGCAGCAGACTCACCATCCCTGGAAGCATTCAAAAATGGCACTTTGTGATATGGTTTAGTGAGTATGGTGGAGCTTGGGCAAAGGTTGTATTTGATCATATTGGAGGTCTTTCCCAACCTTAATGGTTCTATGAAATGATGAGTTGGCTGGACCTTCAATCTGACCTAACATAGGTGTTCTGTTATAAAGAACAATTTCTATATGAGGAATTTGATGTGTGTAAACATCCTTATCTGATTTCTTTGTGTCTCTTTTGTGAGAAGGAACAGATATCTTCAAATGCAGTGGGGTTATTACCAATCTTGCACCACTGGAGGGAAGTGCTGGGTGAAAGCAAATGCTCAAATGAATGAGGAGAATCTGTCCTGAATTGAAGGGGGAAAGAGAAGACAGAAAGTAACTGCAATGGTAGCACAAAGTAGAGAAAATGTGCATTAGACATGATGGGGTAAATCACCTGGGCAGAGACCCACACAATCACAATTTCACTGAGCTTAGTTCAGCTCAAAGACCCTTCGTGTTGCTGCTGTACCCAACAGACCCACACTCAAAGCTCTGATGGAGCAAGGGATTTGAATCATGCATTTCATTCCACTTGAAAGACCCCAACCTGAATGGGTCGGTGCTGCTGCAGTCATCACAGAAATACAAACGCACAGCCTTAATCCAAACCAAAGTGAAAGAAATGAAGTCCTTAACTCACAGTAGAATGGATTGGAGCCCAAGAGCCCACTTTTTTCCATTCCTTCTCTGACTACAAAACACACATTCTTTCTTTCTAGAAATATCCAGCAGCCTTTTTATTCCTCTCTTCCTTGCCTGCTAACAGAAGAATTAATAAGTGAAGGCTAAGCAAATGCAAAAAGGGCTTGAGTATGTTTTCCAGTTAAAAGGATATTAGAAACAACCTTTTCTGTAAAGAGGGAAAAAAGATAGAAAAATATGACAAGATAATAAACCCATAATAATATATGCAGTGGAGTGAAGTGGCAGCTATTTTGCTGCTAGTCAAAAAATTATATCATCAGAAATCCTTTTGTATCATTACATATTGATGTTTAAAAAAAATGAAACAAAAAGAAAGCCACCAGAGACTGTACGTAAAAGTTGTTTTCTGTTGACAATGTAACAAGGTCAAGCAGGATTTTACATGAAAGCTCTTTGAAATCTATATCAAGGGTCTGGTTTGTAAAGCAGAACAAGTGTGGTGGTGGTGGTAGTGAACATTGTTGTAGATGTGCTGCTCGCAATACAGGGGAAAATTTATGTTCTCCTTCCGAAAAAGTGCAAAGGTTTATTGGTGTGCAAATTATTGAAATTAATATGTTAATCAGATTTTCAAAGTCAACAGTTTGTGTTGGGTTGTCAAAATACCCCCAGCGGACATTAATATCAATAGTAGAGTATTGGCACCAGTGTTAAAAATGGGACAGAACTCAAACATTTGTCACCAGAGGAAGCATGGTCTGAGCCATGGTCACTGAGCACAGTTATTAGCCCTAAGTTAGACTGCAGTTGTTTTCCTCATAGAATCACTTAGGTGGGAGATGGCCTTCAAGATCATCAGGTCCAACCTTAGACCATTTATCCCCATTCCCACTAAACCATATCACTCTACTTGATTTTTGGACATTCCCAGAGATGGTGATGCCTCCCTGGGCAACCTGTTCCAATGCATGGCAATTCTCTCAGTGAGGAAATTTGTCCCGATATCCAGCCTGGACCTCTGCTGGCACAGCTTTAGACCATCTGCCCTTGTGCTATCACAACCTTGCTTGGGAGCAGAGGTCAACCCTCACCTCTCCATATCATACATGTCTCTAGTGTAGCAAGCACACACTGATTAATCCACATGTGTCTTTTTCCCCATCCAGGGCCCAGGAATTACAGGGGAAGGGATAACTCTATATTCTTCTTGCACAGTTTATTTTTTACCCCTTGTGTGCTTTTTCCTGGCAGAAGACCCAGTCTTTTGTTCTCTCTACCCACTCGATAGGTCTTGCAGTTCTCCCTAGCAAAAAGTCCAGAGCCCCACACAGCTCTGTGGAGCTGCCATGAACTCTGTGAACCACAATCTGTCTCTTCTGTTCCTCCTTCTGTCCAAAGAACTTCCCGTTTTCTGTTCTCTCACAACCAGCTGCGCATCATTTCTTCCTAGGATTTTCCCCACTGTCCCTTAATCTCTTTTTGTAAGACAGAATTGTTCTGCTTTTTTTTTTTTCCTTTTCCACCTGTTTTTCTGCCTATTGCTTTCCACAGTTCTCTTCTTCAGAAAACTTGTTTTTCAACTCACTCTTCCAACAAAGAAACTTTTCTTTTGCCTTGTTTTCATACGGTACAGGCATCTGCTCAGCCTCTTGCACTCCTCTTTTTTAGTGGTTATCAAAACATCCTAAATTACCCAAATGTTTGATCTCTTAGACCATGCCCTGTCTCGGATCATCTTTGTATCCAGGAGTATCTGTCTGCCCAGACCTTCTCAGATAAGATGAAAGGCAAAGAAGGGCCATGTGGATACTCAAAGCGTTGGAGCACTTCTGATCCGGAGACAGGTTGAGAGAGCTGGAGTTCAGCTTGGAGGAGACAGCTCCAGTGCCTAAAGGGGCTCCAAGAAACCTGGAGAGGTGCACTGGAAAAGGGCATGCAGTGATAGGAAAGGGGGCAATGACTTTAAGCTAAAGGAGGGTAGATTTAGATTGGATATTAAGGAGAAATCTTCCTTGTGAGGGTGGTGGTGCCCTGTCATGGGTTGCCCAGAGAAACCGTGGCTGCCCCATCCCTGGAAGTGTCCAAGGCCAGGTTGGACGGGGCTTGGAGCAACCTGGGATAGTGGAAAGTGTCTCTGCCTATAGCAGGGGGTTGGAACAAGATGATCTTTGAGGTCCCTTCCAACCCAAACCATGCTGTGATTCTATGATTCTGTGAACCTTATGGACAAAATATTTCCTACCTTAAATCTAGTGTAAATATGTAAAACAAGACCCATATCCTGCAGCTTCTGCTTCCAGACCTGGAAAGTCTTTACAGTGTTGGCAGTGACACTCTGGGTTAATTTGGGTCAGGTTTGTATCAAGTGACACCGTTTTTCTTTTCCTTTTCCTAAATATATGGCCATTTCCCTCAAATTTCTTAGTTTTCGGTAAGACTCTCCCTATTCCCTTTTATCCCCTTGTGATGAATTTGAGTTTATGAACTTCTCTAGTCAAAAGTTGCTTGTTCTTGGTGTCTGTGGTCAAAGTCAGCCTGTTAGAGCTGTCTCTTAGCTGTGCTCAAACAGTTTCTACCACTTGGAACCTCCCAGTGCACATGACCCTTCCACTGACAGTTTAATATGCAATGTCACAATTCTACTGCACTAACTTTCAGACTGATTATTTTTTGATGAGATTTCTTTTGGTTTGGTCATTATTCCTGCAGATAAACTACCACCATGTGTAACACAACACAAAGAATGCAGCCCCTTGCAGCAGGCTTCACTTGGAAGGATTTTTGTTGGACGATGTGTTCATGCAAAGATTTGCACGGTGTGCTCCTGCACAGATCTGTAGGTCCTGCTATGAAACACCAACTCTATTATAGAATCACAGAATGGTTTGGGTTGGAAGGAACCTTAAAGCTCATCCAGTTCCAACCTCCTGCCATGGGTGGGGACTCCATCCAGTAGAAGGGGTTTCTCCACGTCTCACCCACTCTGGCGTTGGTTGGATGTTTTAAGTGAATTGGAGCAGTCTCTTTAAGTGACCTTGAGTCAGAGGAATCTGCCAGGTTTGTCTGCAATTTTCAGTGTGAGAAATGACAAAGCCAAGAATACAAACCAAACTTTTGGGGGCAGTGCAAACTAACGCTACAAAGAGTACGTCTGGCCAAGGATCTCAAGTAGCATCGGCTCTGGCTTCAAATCCAAGGTGCTGGCTTGACTTCCTTCCTTTAATTTGTCATGAGAATATCAGAACAAAAATCTGCTTTTGACTCTCTTGCTTAACTCCTGTCCATGGCTAGGAGAAGGTCCTTACCACTGGTCCTAAATGATTTTAATTATTTATTTTTTCTTTCTTTTTTCTTTTTTCTGCTTTCTTCTTTCTTCTTTCTTCCTTCCTTTTCCTATAGAAGGGCTGCAATGCTTCAGGTATTTCATAAAATGTACTGGTCCCAAACACAGATCAGGAAGGCCTAGGATCCAGAATTCTCAGTTCCTGTCTGAATTCTAAAAATATCTTGATTTTGTGCTGATAAATAAATGGACCTTCATCCTGGGCACAGGTTAGTGTGGTATCCCTTTGGCCCTGACATTTTTCCTTTCTGGCTATTATCGGAGCTATTATAGATGCGCAGGTTGATTAAAACATAAAACATTGCCCTGAGGTGCCCATTTTATTTTTAGCTCAGAGGATACTCAGAAGCCTTGCAGAGCTTCTGTGTGGCGTCTGTGGATTCCTCCCATGCTTCAGGCCTCCAGGGCCAAGGCAGCAGCACTGGGACGTTACTGAGCATCTCAGAATTTTGGGATATCTGGTCATTCCTTCCCAAAGCTGTAAATGAGCAAGACTTGCCAGGAATTTAATAAAGGGTTTCTTGACATTTCTCTCTTGAACAGAAGTTCCTAAATGTCCTCTGTGATTGGCAGCTCCACACAGAAAGTCTGCACTGTGGTTGAGTAACAATTCTGTCATCCCTACTCCATTTTCCCAAAGTGCAGAGCAGAAGTATGGGACTATTGTGAAGACACTTAAAAATCTGTAGTTGACCATGCTAAAGATTCTCCAGGTAGGAAACACAGAAAAGTAGAAATTTCTAAGAAAAGAGAACATTTTAATACACTCACATTTTTATTTAAAGAGAAATTTCTGTGCAAAGAAATGCTGGTTGGGTTTGATAGGCATTTAATGGGCATTGTCCCACTGAGAGAACTGGAAGTGGGGCTGCAGTGATCCTTCTGCTCTGCTTTTGTGTTCCAGAGGGAACAGGTACAGTCAAAACTCTCAGCTTCAAGCTGAAGAGTAAAAAAGAAATAAGTTTGAGGAGTGCATATGTCTGTCTTAGATATTTTTTTCTGTCTGAATCACTGGGTTTTTATTCCATAAAGAGTATGTAGATGACATGTAAATGTTATGTAAATTGGGTCCATAGTCCATTAAAGCGCAGTATTATAATCACTAATACCCTATAGGCATGGACAGATCAACCAACCAAGTTTTATTTGATCTTTGTCAGAGGCACTGAGCCCTTTTATGCAATATTTTGTGTACATGCCTTTATTGTGAAGATCATCATTTCAAAATGTGCCCGTTTGGGATAAACAGATGTTGATGTGCTTTGCAGCAAAGTTCAGCAAGAATATTACTACCAAAAATACGATTTATAGACTGACCAAAAGGAAGGAATCCTGCCTTCCGCAGAGAATTTCCATCTGCAGTGATCACCTAATCAGTAGACTTCAACAGCCTCAAACTGCATACAACACTTAGCCTCTACACCTGCTACTTCCACTATCCAAAAGAAAAGAAAACAAGGGTATGCAAAAGAAGACTGGAGGGCTGTTTGGCCCTTGCCTAGGAAAAATATATTCCTTACTAATTGGCACAACACTGTCAATAAATATTAACTGGTTTACACAGCCCTCCTGTTTACTTAATGAAATGGTAGTTGAGGGGTTAATGGGTTAATTGGGAAAAGGATATGAATCTCCAAATGCATCAAAATCTGATATGGGATTTAGCCTAATTAATAATTTACATGTCAACATTTTTCTGGGTGCTACATGCACTTTCAGAATATAAATAGTAAAAAGCAAAAACTAGTTAAATTCACAGCAAATTGAAGGCACCAGATGAAAAGAATGTGAAACTCTGTGTATTGCAACCTCTTTCCGAAGATTTTTACAGAATTGTTCTTCTAATATTTCAGTGATGTGAATAAGGTGGTAAACCACGGAATCATTAACAGGTTTGGGTTGGAAAGGATCTTGAAATCTGCCTGTTCCAAGCCCCTGCCATGAGCAGGGACACCTTCTGCTAGACCAGGTTGCTCCAAGCCCTGTCCAACCTGGCCCTGAACGCTTGCAGGGATAGGGAAGTTCGTAACCTTGTCTCAGATGCTTGTTCAAAGGTGGTGAGCAATCAGATCTCCATCAGTAGGAGTCATGCTAAATACTCAGCAGAATACACAATATTTCTGCAGTTAGTTCTGGAATATTAATATTTTCTTAATATTAGGATCCAAGCTCATAATATTAAAGATCCAGGGTCATGAGCAGAGAATTGTCAAGCTGCATTCTTGGATATGCGACAATTATATGTGAGCTAGAAATCAGACACACAAGATTAGTAGTTTGGGGTGTCAGGAATAAGTGACATGATTAAATTAGAAAGGCACTACTAACTCAACCCATGCAAACTGGATCTTAAGGACAAAGTAGATGAATCTCTCTTCTCCAGCACGAAACCATGCTGGATTTTCATTGCATTTTGTACTATGCACTGCATAATAAAATACTTCTACAAAGTTTACATACATTCATGCAAGTAGAGCCATATTTTTAATTCTCATTTGAAAATAATTAAGCCTTAATCAATGTGACAATGTTTCTGGGCTATATTTGGACTCTTTAATTGTTTAGTTTCCAGATTTCAAAGAAAACCAAGACAAGATAGCTCTTAACATTTATGGATACACAACTGATCCTGAAGCTTCCATTAGATACAATATCATCATTTTTAGACAAATTTGTTAATACTAATATGCTAGGACTTCTATGGAACACAACAATTATTCCAACCCGAGATAAGGGTGTCTTAGTGACGGAAGATAATTTATATTATGAAATCCCTTCATATACCCTGAAACAATGAGACAGGATATGGGAGGCAGAAACAATATAAATAATTGAGTGTTAACACTTAAAATTTTGGAGATATAAGTTCTTTCCGAAGGGAAGACAAAAAATTTGACTTATATTGAGATATAAGAAAAACCTTTGTCTTAAAATCCTCCTATTTTGAGGACTTTATCACATTTGCTATGAAACATCTTCTTGGTTAAGGGATTATCAGGAATTCTGTTTATTTGAATGATGGGAGAACAGAAGATGCATTTCACTATCCTTAAACCATCCCTGACACCACCAGATGAATGTCAGGTCTAGTCAGGAGAAACAGAAATGATAGGCATTCCTCTGCCTCCTTGAGCAACTTACTCTATTGGAAATGACATTTACCCCTCATGAATGGGTCCCGTACAAAGGCTTCTGTACCACAGACGTGACACAAACTTCTTTGGAACTCTCCAGAAGGGCATATGCACAAGAATGGATTTCACCTTGCAATAATACTTCCATAATTTTGCTTCAGTAAAGAAACTGAGATGTTCAACTTAAAGGATTTCTATTATATCAGTAATAAATTTTTCAAACGAGAAAAGTAGCTCTATATATCTACAATTTCCAGACTGTTTGATCCCACTAAATGATGGAATTGACTTTGGAAGCACCTAAACTGACTTTATGCAGATTTTCTGATTAAAATAATACACCTGTATTTTGCATTAGTAATGATGAAAAAAAAAATTAAAGTAGTTACAATCCCTGACATGCAGGACATTTGCAACAGCAGTCAATGAATTTATTGCTTATTTTCCTGTTTATCTCATCTTTGTCTGCCTTCCTGCTTCATCTGTCTGTCTGTCTATCTATCTATCTATTAATCTTCAAACCAAATATGAGTACAGCTGAAAACACAAAGCTCTCATTCAGGGTTTCATATATCCAAAGAAGAACCTAAGTGTTCTCCTAATTCTAACATTCCTCTGGCACACAATTTATAAAACTTTCCTTCCTTTTCTATAGACTTTGACTATGTGCCCTTGTCAGGACATGTGAGGTCACTGATGTTGTCAAAGATGATCTTTGTCAGTTATTGAAATGAGAACTAATTTGACCTAATCTAAGCTGACAGACAAAATGGTTCATTGGTAAAACAAGCCAGTTCCAGAAACTGGTGCTAAAGAAGAGTACACGAGCAAAAAAAGTGGATTTACTCTCTCAGTTCAGGTTTTGAAAACTGGACTTTTAATAGGGCTTAGCAAAATGCATCCACCTAGAGATACTGGTGAGAAGAATGTGTGATATCATACTTCTTGCACTATATTTGCACCTTATATATGACTTGTTGTGGCTTGTTCTTTTACAGTGTAATACAGGTAATTTCACTGCAAGAAAATTATCTTAATGATTAGTGACGTCACTGTTAAGACCCATGAGACATTGATATTGTGACCAGAGAATTATTCTGAAAAATCTATACCCCAGCAAATTTTGTTCTACCAGGATAGAAATTTACTGCTGGTTGGATCACATAAATCAGGAAGTCCTGATCCTTATTGTGACAGGAAATAAAAGGTTGATTTTCTTGAAAGTGATAAGGCTGATTGACTTTTCTTCAGGTGTTAAATTTTCTTGAGCAGAGGTCTGTACTCTCTGCACCCAGCCCCAGCTCTCCCGCCTCTCTAAGTAAACTAGAGATGAACTTCAGTGCTTGTGGGATTAAGGCCAGGCAAGATAGGCAGTGTAAGGAAGATTAATAGGAGTCTGCATGCCATTAAAATTAATCACTTGAAATTAAAGATCCCCTATCTTCTGCTGCCCCTTGATTGTTGTTGATATGACAGCGTCATAACTGATCTATCCAGTTTGTGTTTATCTCTCAAAAGATCAATTGAGATATTCCATTTCTGCACAGTCCCAGCACGATCTGAATCCAGCAGATTTCACATATATGTGCACATTCCTTCTATATGGCTCTGACTTATAAAAAGGAGAGGAAAAAGGCAGAGATAAAATAACATTAAACACTAGACCCTAATATTTAGCAAGTGACTGCCTTTCCCAAGGATCCTGTAAAGCTTTCTGAACATGACATCTCTTAAGCATTCGCTTCACCCATCAGTGAAACACAGTCACCTAAGGCTGCTTAGACTGCTCTGAACATTTTCCTTTAAACAGCTTTGAATGGAAATTGGCTCTTTGTTCAGAGCACGAATGTTTATGGAAAATATTCATCTCATTGAATAATAAAAAAAAATGTTGCTTTCCACTGTCAAAACAAGCTTGTTTTGTTGTTTTTGCTTTGCTTTGGTTTGTTTTCTGTCTCAAAACAGACAACTCTTGAGAGTACATTTAGAGGTAAAAATGCTTTGAAAAAGTTTACCAGGAAAAAAATGGCATTTTTTTAATTAATTGCTGAAACTCTTGTGTTAATTACTGATACCAAGCTTTGATGTCTTGATCTGATAGATAA
Organism: Dryoscopus gambensis; assembly: GCA_013389985.1. NCBI lineage: Eukaryota > Metazoa > Chordata > Aves > Passeriformes > Malaconotidae > Dryoscopus > Dryoscopus gambensis. The sequence goes on from WEIT01018786.1 coordinate 223,283, forward strand.
ACTATCAAATAAGGTACTTTATGGATGCTAAAGGACCATTTAAGTACCTAAACCACTGAATATATTTCCCAATCCTGTAACGGAAGTCACAGGATCTTCAAGTGTTCAAGATTAAATTCAATAATTAAAAAGAATTCAACAATTCAATAATTAAAATAATTCAATAATTGAAAAGTATTGAAAAGTGAGAGAACTCCCTAAAGTCTAAAGTCAGAAAAATGTGGGACGGCCACAAAATTAGGGCTGGCCAAGCAGTGGAGTTTTGTACTTTTCTGATATATGTATAAAGGAAAATGTCTGAGAAAAAAAAATATGTCAGAAAAAATAAAAGGAAATTAGATCTTTACATTGAGTTGAATGAACTGAACTGTTTTACTTAAATAAAGAAACTGACAAATTATATTCCTTTCAAACTTGTAAAAAGTAAATTATATATTATTCTGAATTGAAGAGTCTTCTAAGCCAGGAAAAAATAATTATGGGAATATATTTTCAGTTTGTAGATTTTTCTTACACATGTGCACCATCCCAAAAAATAAAAGTATGAGAAATTTCATTATTCACTGATAATATTAAGGTTTTTCTAAGAAGCTTTGATTAAAAACTTTCCTTCAAAAATCAAATTCAGAAAATTCTGAGAATTATTATATCATATATATATTATAACATGCATAATCCGTTATTATATGTTTTAGAGAGAGCGATCTTCCTAAAACTGACGTGTTAACCAAAAAATGACTTACCTTCCCTCAGAACTTAAACTAATACTGGGGTTTCTTTGAAGTGCTGTTGTTTTTCCAGCACCTCGGCCTAAAAAAAAAAAGGTCAGGAAAGTTGCATTAGATGCTAAAGACCAACCAAGGTTTTTTTCTGGGAATAAAAGCAGTTTCAGGTGTTCCTGTGTATCAACAGAAGTCACTTCTTTTCCATTTTAACGTTTCGGTGACTGTGATAATAAAGACAAGGGGATGGCCTCTGATATTGGCAAATGGAGATTAGGGCAGGTAAAAACGCCATTTTCCTTTCGTAATTCAAGACACACGGTGCAAAAATCCATCTGTTTTCTCAATGTGTCTGAATTTGTATGGATATATTTACAGTTTTATGTGACACGGCTTCTTCTCCAGGCAGGCTCCTGTATTATGCATCAGATCCATTCTCTGTACTGTTTTATGGTGTGTAATTTCCCCTTACAGTACAAGTCAGATTGCAACAGTGATATATTTAATAAAAAATTAGATACACTTCTACTGCCTCACTCTTCTTTTTTTCCCCTTCATCCAACATACTGACCACATCAAGTCAGTGTTTAAAATAAAATGACTCAAATCGCTGCTGAATAAGTAAGATACTCTGCATGCTACGGGTTCTGTCTCGGCCATGAAGGATGAAGATGTTTTGTAAAGAGCTAATGCCTGCCACAGTCCTGAGTTATGGGTCACTAAAGAAGCTGAACACTCACCCGAGGGATAAAGCTATCCCTCACCTAATATATTTTTCCAAAAGTGCAATGTGCTCATAATTTCTGGATGTCTGTAAACTCAAGAGTTGTTACTACTGCTCTGGTTTGGTTCAGGATTTCCATCCAAACTCATGTTTTGTGAAGTCTCTCTCCCTCTCACCTCTTACAATTAATGTACAGGTTAAAAGGTTAATCAAAAAAATAAGCCAGCAAAATGCAAACCCCAGTCAACCCTATAAAACCAGTGCTTTCAAGTAATTTTTCTTCTGGGAAGGAGTGAAAATGGACACCTCCTGTCATGGTCTGAAGATCAAAACCCTTGGGATATTGGAGATCCAAGCCTGGGAGTGCAGCTGCTGAAATGCGTTGTCTCACGTGTACTGAACCCTGCTGCCATCATCTCCTACCCACCACCACCACTCTTTTCCATTGAGCATCCAGTCTCAATTCACTGTGCAGTAAAACAGTTTTCAAGTTTACATATAATCAAATTCTTATGTAAGATTAATGTGCAGTCTCAAAATGGTTGCAGTTCTCTGGCCAGAAAGTGCTGCCTTCTGTCTCAGTGTTGATCAGTGTTACTAATTCCTTAACTTCTTCAATAAATTCCTGTCATGGGGCAAATCCCTCACATGCCTTTGTGTTCTAACCCAGAGAGTGGATATTCACCAGCATTATTCTGGGTAAAGAACTAGCTGAGACACAAGGATGCATGTCCCAAACCAAACTAATAGTTGGGCTTGTGTTGATGGTTGGTTTATGTTTTAGTATGTTGGGGGGATTTTGAGTTCAACAGCAACAACATCAAAACTTCTTCTCCGGTAAGAAGTTATTACAGAAAGCTCTGAGGCAGGAACTGGAGAACTGCTAGGGAAAAGATTAAGAAAGTCCCAGAGGACATGAGACCAGAAACCACGAGAGGTTCACTAAAGCTAAGAAAGTAGCAGGGGCACAGAGATGAAAGAAGCTTGATGTCCTTTCTAGGCAGGAGGATTTGGAATGTCTCAGAGAACATGACAGCCTGCTCTTAAGCAGCGTCATAACAATAGGAACGGTTGCTCAGATAGGGCTTGGATCTGCATGAGCTGGGAATTATTTATGCAGTGATGCTGTAGAGACATGAATGGGTTATGATATGATAGTGAATAAACAGCTGCATCTACACTGGGAAGTAAAAAACTGCTAATCTATGAACATGGGAAAAGGATATTGGTTATTCCTGTTAAAATGGTAGTTTGGTGCCTGTTCTGTTTTTGACCCATGCAATTGTCCTTCTTCCAAACCATTCCATTTGGGAATTAACACAAGAAAGTGGCTTTTTTCAGTGGGTACATGTAGGTGATCATCTTCTTTTGGAGGTTAAAAGAAACTAATAAATTATGTGGTAGAAGTCAGGAAATGCACTCAAAGAACCGGTCCTGGCACTGGTTAACTTGCATTTAACTTGTCATTTAAACATCCAATCAGTTTCAGTGAGCTTCAGAGAGAAACATGGACTGAGATCCAGAAACGAAGACGGGATCTGATTTTGATGCCTGCTTTTTTCATCTTTCATCTTTTAGAAAGTTCTTATGCAATAGCATAAAGACACAGCTGTTCACATATAGGAATCATATTTTAACTCCTTTTACAGCTGCTACCTGGATCACTGATCCCCAAAATGGATGGTTTGGGAAGCTAAAATAGGACTTTACCTTCATTGTAGTAACCAGTGGGAGTATTTCTGGGTTGTAAGAACTAATGTCAAGGGAAAATTGCCTTATTCAGGTGCAAAATATAAAGGAAGGGAAGGAAAGTTAGGCAACTAGTCCAAGTAATTAATCTTAGACTATAAACAAGGGAGGAAGGCCGGTACCTCCAGAGGTGATACCTCTTCTGGCCTCCTGTTCCTGGTCCAGAAGCATGAAGTCTCCATTGGCTCATCCTATAACTGTCAGTAGATGTTCAAATCCATCCAGACAGGTGTTGATCATATATAAAGACCATAATTACTCTATATATGTATTATTTCCATTTCCAAAAGTGAGATGAATGAATCTCACACTCTCTGGATTTGATGAGCGGGTTACCTTTTAACTATTCATGAGTGCCAATATAAGGCAACCATGTAGGGAATCTTTTCATCTCACAGGAATATGAACTTCATCAGAATCTGGGGAGCTGAAACTATAAAACATCTGGGACAATGCAATCAGGTCATTTGAGTTAGTCTGCTTTGCTTCTATCAAGCTCTTCAGGTAGGTGTGTAAAGGACTGGAATAAAACTGGACGCTGTGTTTAGACGGAGTCAGCACTTTCTGAAGTGAAAAGAGCCAATCCATTTAGATAGATCAGAGGCAGATCATCAGACAGATGTAAAGTCAGGGAAGTGGCAGACTTAATCTGGAATTGAGTCCCATGCCTTCAGGAAAGGAGAGGACTTCAGAAAACCTGCGCTGTGACGGGTTGCTGTCATGGGATTTTGCAAAGGTCAAGAAGACCAGCACAGCTGTATCTTCATTAAGGGCTAGATTTAAGGAGAAAAAAGTCTGGGATTAAGAGGTCCATAGCAGGGTAAAATGTATTCCTTGTCACCGCATGGGACAGGGCTGCTCTTGTGGCAAAGGCTTCCCATCCCCCTGGCTCGTGTCCATAGGAACACTGGTCAGCACTATTTATGTGCTCTGGTCTCTTCCTGCTGCCCGAGGGTGTGGGGCAAAGGGCCAGCTGGAATCCAGGGTGGCATTCCCTTCTCCATCCAGTGTGGCCATTTCTGTGCTGCTCTCCGGGAACCAGCAAGGCAGGTGCTTTTCCCTGAATGATTCTGGCCTGTTGGGCATTGCTCCTGACCTGCACCACCTCATCCTCTCACAGACACTGTGCCAACACCTCCAGACCACCTCTCAGTGGGGTTCTGCTTTTCCCAGGCATGGAAATGAGGTGCTGTGCAGAGCTTGTGCCTGGCAGGAGCTTGTAGCTGAAAGCCATCCCTTTGAACCACAAAACTGGAGCATGAGTTTCATCAAAAAGTGCTCTCCAGACCCAGCAATTTGTGACAATATCAGATCAGGGCTGTTATCAGCTGCCTGTTATTCTGTTGCACACCGAGGCTTCCCCAGGTGTATCCCCCCCAGCTAAGGTGTGGGACCCTGCTGAATACCAGATCCCTTTGTTGCACATTATCGTGTTAGCTGAGCTGTCACGAGAGTCACCAGTGTGCTCGCAGAACACAGAGATTAATCCAATTAAACCTCCACTGACTTTTCCACATTCCTCGTGGTGCAGCCCATGCCTCTTCTTAGGTAGGGAAGGTTCATCAAATGGTGTTTCTGGAATGGAAACCCATTAGAGAGCGTGACATAATGAGAGGGAGAGAAGGAGGGGGTGATTAGCTAAGCTTTAACCCTCTATAAGTGCCGTGATCCTTGACCTTTTGGTGTCAGTTTTAATTGTAAGGATGGACTTTAAAAAGGGCATAAAGGTAAAAGTACTGCACTCGCTGATCCGGAGTTTACAAACATTGCAGGTTTCAGATTTTTTACCGACATCTGAAGAAGATCACTAAAGAATTTGTATGATTTATACAATAAAAGCTAGTATGAATAACAGCTTCAGCAACAAAAAAAATATATCTGGGAGTTTAAACTAACAAATATGTTCAGATTGAAATTTATGTAGTCACATAATGACACAGATGGTAAATTTTACTGATATATATTTTTCCCTGGTGTAGAACACACAGTGGCAATCCAGCATGACAGATTGTATCCTAGGCTAAAACTGTATCAGACACACAGTAATCAGAAGATGCTATCATATAATTTGCACTGGGGCCAGCCTCAATCTTGTAAGTGTTCTTTGTTCAGCTGCACTGAGTTGTTTTTCAACTGGGTTTGCCTTCTGTAAAATAATTCTTGTAGTTTTTTTATGTTATTAATGGGCTTTTTTCACTAGTTTCAAACAATGGTATCCCTAATAATTAGCTATTAATATTAGTTGTTATGTAACACATAGCAATATTAATTATTATTAATACTACTGATACCATACAGTGGATGACTTCAGCCTGTTCTGCAGCCTGATCTGAGGTTAAATAGAAAGACTCAAATCACCACTGAATGTGCAGAGCTAGATATGAGATTAATTTCTGCTAGTTCAGCCACTTAGGCTAAATTAGACTCTCTAATTAGGCTCCTGTTATTGAAAAGGTAAAAGAAATGTTTCTCCAGAGACTGTTTTACCTTATCCCTTTCAGAAATTTATTTTAGGATGGGCAAACAACCTTGTGAGGGTGTTCACCTCGTCTCCAAAAGACTGACTCAGGTGAAATACTGAAAATTTTAATTGCTAAAGTTAGAAGGGATTAATCCCTTCTGTGGCAATGGAAGGGATTTTTCACACACTACTAGTACTTGTAGCTGGATTTTAAGGACATGCTGAAACCGGTATCAACAGTTCTCATTCTGCAAAAACTTATATGTGTTTTTTAATTTCTGTGGTGTTAATGGTCCTTCCAAAGCTAAATTCTTCTCGGTGGGTCTCAAAAAAAGCACAGAGCTAGACATTTTCCCCATGAAATCTTCAAATCTTTGGTTCAAGTTGAACATATACCCTTTCCTTTCCCTCTGTTTTAGGGGAAGCATAAGAAAGAACTAATGGTTAAGGGACCTTCTGACTTTATAGGAGCCTTCAAAAAGAAATTTTTTTGAGTATCTGGGCATTTCCTTTCTGTGGTCTGTGTATGCCAAGCAAAGATTCAGAAAATGCCACATACGTGTGTTTTTTTGAACTATTCCAGGGATGGTGACTCCACTGCTTCCATGGGGAACCTGGTGAGTTTTCATGGATTCATAGATACTTTGGAACATTGAATCATAGAATGGTTTGGGTTGGAAGGGACCTTAAAGATCATCTCGTTCCAATCCCCTGCAGTGGGCAGGGACATTTTCCACTATCCCAGGATGCTCCAAGCCCGGTCCCAACTGGCCTTGAGCATTTCCAGGGATGGGGACTCCACAATCTCTCTGGACAAAACTGACTCCTTTACTGCTCAAAGAGTGCTGAATGTTGTAAAATTAAAAGCCTGAATAAACACAGTGACAAAATTAATGTGATTTTAGGAACCAGGAAAAAAGGCCAAAGATTTTGCAGATGGACATGACTTATTTATAGGGGGCTGAGGGCTCTGTGATTTGGCAGAAAATGCTACCCAAAATCCCTGGAGCTGGGCCTAGGTGACTTCAGATTGTAAACAACAACAAAATGCTTATCAGTGATCACAATTAACTATCAAATCAACTCATCCAGGAATAGAGGGGACTGTGTGTTGCTTGAAGCGCTTAAATCGGAACAATTTGCAGCTTAAAAGGTACAGTGTAGCTCAGAAAAGTTATGGGTCAGGTGTAAGAATAAAATTAAGGTCTGTCTTCAGGAAAGATGATTGAAATGGTCCCTTCTAGCCCTAAAATCTAAGAATATATGAAACTATTTATTTATTTATTTCTAGAAGACCTGGGAGACGGGAAAAGTGAAGACATCAAAGATATATTTGCATAACAACTTAAAAATAGAGCTGTTTTTCCCACTCTGATGTTTTGACTGAACTGATTTAATTCTGTACTTGTATATGATTGCTATAAATTAGTAGTGGGAAGTAGTAGCATCCATTATTAATAGTAATGGTAAAATAATAATGATAACATATTTTGCTTCTAACAGTTATCTGTTTCCTTTCCTTCTTCTCCTGTGAGCACAAGAGTTTCTTAGAACACCTGGATCTTTTCATTTGGCTGTAATTTAATGTGGTTTCTAGTCACATATGACAAACCAAGGGACTCAAACCCTCCATTTCAAATGCTGTCCATTTTCCCATCATTCTCTTAACATCCTTTCAGTAGGAGGCAGTTTGCTTAAGGAAATATTTCAGTACTGGTGTTTTAAATACTTGTGATGCGTATTTACATTTATAAGTACACTTCAAAAATGTTTTTAAACCAATGCATATTTGGGTGTATTTGTATGTGAGAGCAGAACTTGAATTTCTTAAAAATAATATTTATTTCTATCTCTCTGTTTGTGTGTACAAGGGAGTTGGAAGACAGACACAAGCAAGATCTTGAATCCTTGAAGCGAGGTTAAACCTTGTGGTTCTGAAGCCTGTTAAAGAGCAAGGCAGTTTAGCCAAAACCTAGAGCTGTGCTTATCTAGCCATGAAAATATGCGTGATTTTATTTAGGCTGATGGAGGATGCCCAAAGGAAGTTTTATTCTTTATAAAGCCACTGGTTGTTGCAGTGAACACAATTTCTCACAGCATCTTTGTGGCTGTTCAGTTCTTCTAGTCAAGCCCCACCTCCAGGAAAGGTTGAAATAATCCAAGTCCAGAGTGGTGCCATCCCTGGAAGTGCTCAGCGTCAGGTTGGAAGGGGCTTGAGGCAACCTGGCCCAGTGGAAGGTGTCCCTGCTCATGCACAAGGGTTGGAAATAGATGAATTTTAAGGTCCCTTCCAACCAAAATAGTTTTATGATTTTGTCATTCCACCCTCTTCCCTATTCCTGCGTGTACAGACCGGTTGTCTCTTCTTCAACTGAAAAAAAAAGGTTGAATGTGTTGTTAAAAGTTCATATGTTTCTTGTCTTGGGTTAGTTTTCAGTCGCACCACCCAATCCCACATTTGGATTACCCAAGTCAAGATGGGTGGGAACATGTGACAGGAGATCCAAACAGAACCATACAAGCCGGTGTTTCAGGAATATTTACACCCTGAATAGGTAGAACCATTCCATTCCATAGTTATTCCGAAGCCACGTGACAAGGCACTGCTTGTACTGATGTCTTACCACACAAAAATCCTAAATTTACTGATGCAAATCCCTCTTTCCTGTTAACCTTGGGCTGTGACTAGGTGCTGAGGGTGCTGTTTGACTTGGATCAAAACTATAGCAGCTGCGCTAGGTGGGTCAACAGAATTGATAAGGGGCAAAGACTGATGCCTGTACTCAGCTGATGGTGGGCTTTTTTAGCACAGATATAGCCAGGCTGGCTCAGGCTGCCATGGAAATGCAGTCTCAGGTCATGCTGGTGTCCATCAGACTGCGGGCAGCAGCTGACTCATGTAAGGACAGGTAAAACGAAAGTTTGCCCCTCTCTGCACAGGTGCTAATTGCCTTTCCCCACCTGCACGTGCCTGAGGTAGGTCAAGTCATAGTTCATGGTGGAGCGCTGGTGTTCAGGCTCTCCTGGTTCCTGCTGGCTTAATTGCCAAACATTCATTGTTCTAGATGTCATAATCATGGAATCATAGAATGG